>JANRGW010003293.1:0-27899 GCA_024733675.1 Psilopsiagon aymara
GTAGTGGTTTGTGTTATACCTTAGTTACTAAACTGTTCTTATCTCAACCTGTGGGAGCTGCATTCTTTCGATTCTCCATGTAGCAAACTTCATGGCTGATTTAAGGCCTAAACCTCAACAAATGGGCCACTTTACTGTTTTATTTCAAACTATTACTCAAGGCTCATCTATATACTCATATACTCATCTATTTACTTTGATCAGATGTGAAGGGGCAGATATCTGGACCGTAATTAGAAACATTTAATTATTTATTTAATTATGCAAAGCCACTCAGGAAAAGTCAGATAACTTTATTAGAGAACTGAACACTAGAAGAGAAATTTGCATATCAAATAATGAGAGGTAAAATTGTATGGCTGCTTTTGTTCCTCATAAAATGGATTGAGCAGATTTTAGATTATTTTATATTTAGTCATACCAAAGTTACTGATGGAGAAAGTTTATAAAGGGCTAGAATAGTTAAAGATAATTTTATAAGTGTTCTTTAAATTTTTATTGCAGCTGTTCACAAAATTCAAATAATTTTTACATAAAACCAAATTTTTTATTCTTAAAATACACCCATACACACATACATATAATCACACATGCACACATGCTTTACCTACCTGCTCTCTATACCATGCAGTGGATGAGTGCTAGCTTTTCTTTTTAATGTTCTATCTATAGCTTAGCAAACAATAGACATTTTTCCTGAGACTTCAGTCTGCTCAGAAGAATGAAAGTAAGTGGAGAGTTTGGGGTATATATTACAAACGGAAGGGATTTTTCCATTACTGGCTGGGTGATTAACCTGTGAAATAGTGCGTTACCCTGGGGAGACAGGCCTTGAAGCAGAGATCAAAATTCAGAAATCAACCTTGCTAGACAGGTGCTATGAGCCAAGAAACTTTCTTCCAACTGAGATAATTTTCACAACAGGAGGGAATGCCCTCCTATAAAAAGCAGCCTGCAGTGAGAGGTTAATGCCTGCTTTAGCACAGCAAGAGCTGTGGTTGAGCCTTGCAGTCAGAGAAGAAATCACAACTTTAGCCTAAGTTCTACCGATTCTCTGGGAGGAAAAAACCCAAACCCCAACATTTTTACCTTCCTTCAAGTAAAGGGTCTATCACATAAATTGTAAATGGCTAGCAATTCTTCACATAAACTCATGGCATAGCTAAGGATGGGATTTAAGACTTAATTTTCTAAAATGAATGTTTGACTTGGACACTGCTCCAAGATGTTACATTTCTGCAGTGGCTAAAAACAAGTTTGCAAGCCTGACTGTGGGCTTCAAGTTCCATGCTGCACTATCCAAAGTTCAATTACACCTTCTTGTACCCCATGAAGGAACAAGTTTCCCAGAAGTTAGGTATATCAAGTTTTCACTTTGAAGCAAGTTTTCCCTGAAGTGGAATACAGAACCGCATGTGCTTTCCTACAGAGCAGATACGACTGGTCCATTAGAGCAATGATCAGAAAATTAGTTGCTGGGAAAGAAACCAGCCTAGAATAATTTGAAAAATATGAACCCAAAGATGTATAAAAGAATATACTCGAAGCTGCAAGCAATAGCTTTCATTGATATGGGATGCAGACAGGAAATCTTCCCTTAAGGGTAATCTAGAGACATTAATATCTCAAAGGTGTGATCAAGGACCTCTAATTTGCTGTAATAAATGCTAGGAGTGTACTCAAAAGTGATTCCTGCCTGATTTGCATGTCCTAGAATTTAAAACACTGATAAGAAGTACAGGTATTTTTTTGAAGTTTGCCTTCTTTAGATCTATTCAAATTTACATTAACCTTTCTCCCAGTATTTTGTCATCTATTAAGGTCACACACCATGCAGAAAAAATGCAAACTCATAAACATTGCCTGCATTGTGTGAGTAGGTGACCTTGTATTGTGCATGTCTTGGAGATATTAAGTTTATGGCTGTACACTGGCTTTTATGCTGACCATGAAGCTTCTCTGGGCACAAACAATGATAGAACTGCAATGGCTCAGTGAACATTCAAGTTAAGCAAAAATTGTATGTTATAAAGCTGCTGAGCAAAAGCTCTTCTTTAAGAAAGAAATTTGGGACTTCAGACATCAGGTCCGCTTAATATTACTCAAACCGCACTAACCTTTACAAAATCTATCCCCACTCTGTTTCTCTCCCCTTTCCCCTTTCTTGACAATGAGAATTATGACATATTTAGTATTTCAGAAGTAAAGGTCATTTACAGAGATATGCACCCAAGCTTTTCTTGGAGGGTCAAATGAAGTTAACCAGATACATTCTGTCAAAATGTCAGGGATGTCCGATGTATGTCAAAATGTGCTTCATCTACGTGATAAGAACAATGTAGACATCCAAGAATCAATCACTTTTAAAACTTTTAATGCAGCAATGTAGTTTCCAGCATTAATTTTCAGAAATATAGTAATTCACATTTCTTGTCACATTCTGGTTACATTGTTTTGAAAGTGCAACAGTCATTAACAATTCATCCAGTCAAAGGTTTGACTATTAATAACATTGAATAATTACAGCTTCCACAGGCTTACAACAAATAGCCAGATTCCTTTGCAAGCATGAAAAAACGCTCAGTTTTATGGTTTATTATTTAAATTGCATCTGATCCCTATCTTCAGCAAGCCTGCACCAGTTTTATATGTGCAACCAGAGCTACTCCTGATTTACATCATTTATCAGTGAGAAGAGAATCAGTTCAAATAATTTCAATTACTAGAAGCTATGTCAGCTTCATCACTCTTTCTTTAACCTGAAACAACTATTCATGTCATAGCATAACTATTAACTACACAAAGAAGCACTTCTCCCTCCATATTACCCTCTGCTAGATCTAGATAAATTGCATAATAAAAGCCACTAGTGAGTGAGGAAACATAGCAGAGGAAGGAAGAGAAAGAAAGAATAGGTCACCTGCCCCCCTATTAGATTAATCAGATCCTCTAAACAGATTTTAAATGCCTGTGACATGTTCTTCATTCTCAAAGTAATAAAATTCTATGATGCAACTAGCAGAAAACATCACTCACATGTCTGACAAAAAGACAGCTAGCGTAAAACCAAATATGAGATACTTACAGTTAGCTCATATGCTGTTTCCACAATTGAGTCCAATAAATAAGAAATATGAGCCTCAGCGGAAGAAACACAAATTCCCATATGAAGCTTATGTAGGAAAATCAATAAAATGACCATTACTTAACATCTAAAGTGGGTATCTATAAGTGAAAACTATCTTCCCTTCAAATACAGAAGAGAGGGAAGAAGAGGAAAAGACAAACAATGGAAACTAACTACATTGAAGTCATCTGTCTGATGGCTCTTTTCACATCCTTGTTGTGAGCAGATTCGGCTAATGAATACATTTGTTGTGAACTCATTCTAATTGCAGTATCCCCAGGGAGCAGGCATCCCGTTACTTAAAATGTTGCTACAGTTGTGATGATGAACTGCCTACATATTATTCTAGTAAAACTGTTTTATGCTTTTTTACTGCAGTTGAATTTGTTTGTTGTGCTATTGTTACAGGGATTTTACAGGCTTTCCATTTGAAAACCTATTTCAGTCATTTATATGGGGGATGCCGAAGGGTAAAACATAAAAACTACAATTGACTGACACTTCAGTTCCTTCACTGTCTAATGAGATTCTTGAAATTATTTGATAAAAGCCAGTATATACTGACAAATTAATTGATGGCAAGAAATATGCCACATTTACATATCAATTTAATTTTATGGGATGTTTGCCTCCTTATATTTCTCCTATCTGTTTTATGGCTAGTTTGAACTTCAAAATCGGAAGCCAGAATCTCAGCTGTTGTCAACTGATTTAGTTTGATGGAAGTCAACAGGAGTGTATTGATTGACGTCAGATAGATTTATTTTACTTTTTTTTTAGTTCTTCAAATTGTATGTCTAAAATACATTTGGATAATGTTTTTAGTCAAGGAGATAATTATTTATCACAACATTCCTACTATTCTTACTTCTAAGGCCTACTATTTTATTCTAGACATACTATAACCCCACTCTAACTAGATCTCCTAAAGCCTTTTGTGAAGATTTGTTTATTTCTGTGGAAGACGTACCAGTAAAAGTCTTTTAAAATGAAAGGCAAAGCCAGCAGGATTAACAAAACTGCATTTTGTCCTACCTTGTGCATTACTGGGGTAAGTATTCTCATTAGAATTCTTCCATCCCCATCTTTCTGTGGTTCTTTGTGTTATAGTAAGACTGCAAAGTCATTGCCTTTTAAACCTGATTACAGCAATTATAGCCTCTGTTCTTTCCTGCTTTTAAACACACCTACAATTATATTGATTTGCCATATCACAGACTCACCACTTCTTGCTTCTAGCTGTCACCTCAGTATACAGTCAAATGTAGTCTGAAAACTTCTGTGATGGTATAACAAAACATCCAATATTTCTGTAGAGTTCTCTGCTATGTCCAGCAAGGAGTGCTCAGCTGATTTGCTGGGGAGAGACTCTTCATTAGAGATTGTAGTGATAGGACAAGGGATAACAAGTTCAAACTCAAACAGGGGAAGTTTAGATTGAATATGAGGAAGAAATTGCTTACTGTAAGGGTGGTGAGGCACTGGAATGGGTTGCCCAGGGAAGCTGTGAATGTTCCATCCCCCGTGGTGCTCAAGGCCAGGTTGTACAGAGCCTTGGCTGGCATGGTTTAGTGGGAGGCGTCCCTGCCCACAGTAGGGGGGTTGGAACTAGGTGATCTTAATGTCCTTTCTAACCCTAACTATTCTATGTTTCTATGATTAGGAATTTTTTAAAAAGCAAATATCTGCTTTTTCAGGCTTGGGTTTGAGGCAGGGGGAAGGTGGGTGTATTTTGTTTGTTTGTTTGTTTGTATTTTATGCTCATGATTTTTAGCACAAACACATTCCTTATAGCAAGAGGGATCAAGAGATAGTCTGACCCTAAGATGTTAAAAAGGACTAAGCAAAGACTATGATGGGATCGGCTACTGGAATCAAATAAGAGTTATGTTTTTCATTATTCTTTAATATTGGTGAGAAATCGGCAGCTGCGTCTGGAGATCTGAAGCTAAAGAGAATCCAGGGAATTAAAAACTGATCAGCTGCACCTGTAAACCTATGAAGATGATGGAGCAAATAATTCTGAGAAATTTTCCAAGCACATGTTGTGGTTTAAGCCCAGCCATAACTCAGAACCACACAGCTGCTGTCTCACCCCCCTTCCTCCCCTTTTCCCGGAGGGATGGGGAGGAGAATTGGAAGAAGGTAACTCCCGCGGGTTGAGATAAGACAGTTCAGTAACTAAGGTATAACACAAACCACTACTACTGCTACCACCAATAATAATAATGATAAGGGAAGTAACAAGAGAAGAGGAAACAACCGCCCACCACCCACCGACCGATACCCAGCCTGACCAAGCAATGATCTAACCCTTCTGGGTACCTCCTCCAGTTTATATACTGGGCATGACGTGCCGTAGTACAGTATGCCTCTTTGGTCAGTTTGGGTCAAGTGTCCTGTTTCTGCTTCGTCCCAGCTTCCTCTCCTCCCTGGCAGAGCATGAGACTCAGAAAGTCCTTGGTCAGAGTGAACATTACTGAGAAGCAACTAAAAGCATAGGCATTAACACCGCTGTTCCCAGACTGAAAGTCAAAAACACAGCAGTGCACCAGCTACTAAGAAGGAAAAAAAAAATGACTGCTACTGCTGAACCCAGGACAGTGCATTAAGACAAACATTGGGAGTAGTCAGCATGGACTGACAAAAGGGAAATCATACCTGACCAAACTGACTTCTTTCTACTGCAGAATGACTTGCTCAGTGGATGAGGGCATGTCATGGGACACCTCTGTAGGCAGCTAAGCACCACACAGCCCCTCTGTCACACACCCTCCCCTGTTATGCAGAAGGATAGTAAGAGTATTGGAAGGGCAAACTAGCGAAAACTCAAGGGTGAAAGAAAACCAAAATAAAACCTCAGTAAGTGATGCAAAAGCCATTGCTTACCACCAGCAGACCAGTACCCAGCTAGTCCCTGAGCAATGGTAATTTTGGAAAAACTAACCAACATCCTCACTCACACCACCTTCCCAGTTTTATTACTGAGTATGGTGCCTGTGGTATATCTCTTTCTTCAGTTGGGGTCATCTGTCTCTGCTGTGTCCTCTCCCAACTTCTTGTGCATCCCTGGCCTACTCGCTGAGTGGAAAAGAATAAGAAACAGAGAAGGCATTGACACTGTGCAAAAACTGTTTACCAATAGCTAAATATTCATTACATTTTGGTTATAAATTCAAAACATCACCATACAAACTGTTGTGAAAAGAGTTAAATAAATCCCAGCCAAAACCAGTACAGCTGGAGCATTGCTTGTTTTTCTCAACTTGAGCAAAGCTTTTGAGATTGTCTTATGTGCAGTCCTCATAGGAAAACTGATAAAGTATAGATTAGATAAATGGACAGTGAGGTGAATTTCTGGACTCAGACGTGACCAGCAGCCTGAACTCCAGCTGGAGGTCAGTCCCTAGTGATGTGTCCTAGGGGCAAATACTGTGTCCGGTACAGTTTAGCATCTTCACTAATAGCACTGTCATCTTCACTAAAATGCACTGTCAGCAGGTTTGTAGGCACTGCAAAACTCAGAGTAATGACTGGTACGCCAAATAGGCAAGTTGCCATTCAGAGGGATCTGATAGACTGGAGAAATGGACCAACAGGAATCTTATGAAGTTCAACAGCAGGAAATACCCAGTCCTGTCCTTGGAGAAGCAGAATGTCATGCACCAGTACAGGGTGGGGACAACCTGGATGAGAAGCTGCTTTGCAAAGAAGGGCTTGGGGTACAGGTGGACACCAAGATGCCCATGAAGCACTATGAAGCAATGTGCCTCCGCAGAAAAAAAATTCAAACAGATTTCTGGGCTGCATTCTGAAAAGCAATACCAGCAGGTTAAGGGAGGTGGTCCTTCCCCTCTATCCAGCGCTAGTGGGACAGAACTAGAATGTGGCTCAACAATAGAAGGGATACGTGGATGTTCTAAAGTGGGTCCAGGGAAAGGCCACAAAGATGATTAAGAACTTCAGATGTCTTTTATATAAGGTGAGGCTAAGAGAGCTGGGACTGTTCAGCCTAGAAAAGGCTCTGAGAAGGGAAAGACTGTGATAGGTATTATGTGTTTAAATATCTGATGTGGGACAGTGCTGCAAAGATGAAAGAGCCAAACTCTTCTCAGTGATGCCCGGTCACAGCACAGGAGGCAATAGGCACAAACAAAGAAAATTCCACCTAAATATGAGAACCACATTTTTTGCTGTGTGGACAGCTGTGCACTGGCACAGGTTGGCCAGACAGGTTGTGGAGTACCATCCTTGGAGATACTCAAGACCTAAGTTCACTTAGGTTAAGCCTGCTTTTGCACAGTGAAGTTAGACAATCTCCAGAGATTGCTTCTGACCACAGTGATACTATGAGATAAAATGGCTGCAATTTTGTCATTATTATGTAAAAGCTTTTTTTCCTTTCAGCTATCAGTATCCAAAACTCTAAAAAAAAAAAATGATTCCTCTTCCATATAATTCCAGAAATTAATTGAATCTTCTTTATTTTCTCTCTCTTTTCTTGTTTGTTTTGCTTTGTTTTTTTCTCTTTTGTTCCGAAATAAGCATGACGTATTCAATATGCATACTTTATGAAGATCAGACTTCCATCTGTATTAGCCTGGTAGAATATATGACATTCCAACTGATAAATTTAAATTTAAGTGCACTACATGTTAGAAAAATCAGTCACTATTGTTGCTGTTCTCTCAAAAGTATCCCTCCAACCCTAAAAACATTAGCCACTGTATTTTTCATATAAATGACCCAATGAAAGCTATGAACTCCTTTAACTTATACTTGTAACAACTGGGTCATCCATGGCAGGGAGGTTGGAACTTAAGGTCCTTTCCAACCCTAGATATTCTATGATTCTATGTTGCAAAAGAATTATTTATTTTTTTTAAAGTTGTGTGTGCTAGAAGTTTGAATGTTTGAAGGTATTTCATGAATGCACAAGCTAGTTTATCAATTTTGTTGAAATTTACTTACCAATATTATTGTAGGGCTGACAAAAAAATAGAAAAATTTGAATCATGTCACAAAAAAGACATATCGAACAGCTGCAGTATCATGTAAATTGAGGCAGTGTAAGAAAGCCTGGAGAGAGCTAGGTATACTAACCTGCCCTTTGCAACAGGCAAAATATTTACTCTTCAAAGATAGTTATATTAATGCTCTAGAAGTAATTAAACTCTGGAAGAGATGGTTTCACATTCTACATGAACCTGCAATTTGCATCAGAGAATGGAAAATCACTCCAAGCTTCCACTTAATTTGGTGATGGAATTTTAACAAGAGCTTCCCAGGTTTCCCCTCAGGCACAGCATTGCTGCAGTTCTTTACATGTTGAAGGACATTGGGAAGATGCCTGCTGCTGAAGTATGGTGCAGTATACTATAAGAGGACATTTCATTTGCAGCACAGCAAGATGGAATTTCCCAGGGGCCCTTCAGGGGATGTATCATATAGAAGAAATACATGCACATATGCAAACACTGCAGCAGACTGTTTGCTCTTCTATTATACTTAGATGAATAAAATAGTTAACTTAGTGTTCAAAATTTTGCATTTAATTTATTAATTCTAATATATAGTTACTTAAAGCAAAAAATAAATGAGTTTCGCAATGTCTTCTGGGTATGAAATATAAAAGGCTCATGGACACCTGTTTGATAAAAATTGCTGACTAGATTTAAAAGGAAAAAAAAGGAAGAAAAATCTTTTCCATTCCCTGTAAATCATTAATATTTATTCAAATATTAATGTTGAAGCAAGAAATTTACAATATATACCTAAATTATGCAAGTATTCTAAAGCTTCATTCTATAATTACCCTGCTTGGTGAACAGCTAACTACTCTGTAAATAAATGGATAGCAAATAAGACTACTCTCCCCCCTCCTGGGCAGTTCAAGCCTGCACCAGCAGTTTAGAAAATAACTAAAATTATAGCCATGAATAGGCAAAATTTGCTATCTTTTTATTCCCTTCAAACCCTGTTGAGTTCACTTTGCAAAGGTCACACTCTCCTAAGGAATAGGTTAATTGAAAAAAAATATTAATCAATTTCCATTTGAGCTTTCTTTAATAGAAGAGTTGATTCTAATTTTCATTATTGCAGTGTCAAACACCGGCAATCCTAATTAAACAAACAATGCACTGACATAAAAAGTGAGATCCTTACTATGCTTGGTGGTGGTTTATGTTGGGGTTTTCTTTTTTCCCCAGTTCCTGTGAAAATAATTTTTAATCTTTTGTATTATAGCTTCTCAAAAGGAGTCTGGTCATTTGTACACATGAAAAAAATTAGTTCATTCTTGAAGAAGTGCAGACAATTTCTACTGGAGTAACCGGGAATGGAAGGAGATGGATAGGGTCATGGACGCATGAACTCTGTGTGTGTATTAAGTTAGTCAGGGCAAAGCTACTGATCAGTCAGGAAGATACAACACAGCTATTGTATTTCCTATCTACAAGAAGCCCAGATATCTCAGAACGAAGTTGTAAGCAGGTGGTCTTGATTCTTCATGTATCTGTTCATGTAGAGGTGCTCTATGATAGTCAAATTGCTTCGGTCCAAGAAATTTAGGCAAAACTGGGAGGTATTTCTCAGATCCTATTGCCATTGCCTGTTTTCCTATGCTTTCTCCTCCAAGAAATCTTATCAGTTTTATGGGTGAAAAAGAAGTGGGGGGGGGGGGGGGGAACAAAAAAGAAAGGTTCATTTTTTTAGGTTATAGAGAAGAAAAATGAAGGAGTGTTCAGAATTTCTTCATATTTCATTGAATGTCAGGATTCCCAGGTATTACTTTTCTCTACAAGAAGTAAAAATAGTGTTTAAAATACCTGGAAAACTCAAGAGGTGAAAACAAGAGCAAGGGTAAACAAATGACAACATTTTGGGGAATACAAAGGAAGGGAATATTTTTTTGAAAAATCAGACCATATCTCAATTGAGAGCACCCCAATTTCAACTGGTCCTATACAGAAAGACTAAAGCCTTGCTACTTTTGTGAGATACTTAACTTAATTCACAAAAAAGGCTGTGCTATAAGAACAAAATTCTGGTAGCTAGCAACTGACTGTGTAAAGTCAACAATGCACTATTTTTACAGGCAGGACTTCTTTGAGTAAGATGCACAATCTAAGTTCTCATTTTACTGACTTTTTTTTTTAAGTAAAATTATGATCCTTACTTTCATTGGACTTAATCTGTTACAAAGTGACTGACTTCACAGAATCATTCAAGATTAGTATCAGTCTATCTGTCTCAACATAATTAGAATGCTTTTATGATTCTTACATGTGTTTTCCACAGAAGATGTTGCCATTCTCAATTGATGGCCTTTAAAGATGGTTTGAAGAATGAGGGATAAAGAATTGAAGGATGAATTGAAGGGTGTTTTGGGCTTGTTTTTGTTTTTTTACATCTTTGAGACTAGACATTTGATCTGAAGTACATTTACAGTAAGGTAGGGTCTGAAACTAATTATAATGCACTGATTGAAACAGAAACTGCAGAAAGGCAATTCCTCATCTACTGTTTTAACGAATATTAGTGTGCGTTATCCATATGCACAATGTAAGTTTCTGGTATTTGTTGTGAAAGTGAAAAGATATTACTCTATCTAAGGTTCTTAGAGAGCCAGGAAAGAAACATCAATGGATCAAAAGCTTTACAATATTTATCTGGTTGTTCAACTGGCAAAACCAAACAGTGGAGTCAGCAACTTAGCCATTTGCAAATATTGCTATGACCATTAGCATGGTAATAGACTGTACAGTGTTGCAAGAGTTACAAGAGAGAATGAAATCCATGTGTCTTGTTTAAGATCACACATATTTTCTCTGTTTCAGTCATTTATTTCTTTAAATACATACAAGATACAGAATAACAGGAAAAACTATGAAAGAGAAGATCAAATTTGGCCACCTGGATTCTGGTGGCCTCAGGTATGTGCCTTCATCTATGTAAACATTTGTCATTATTTCATGTAATTTATCCTACAGACTGAATAGGCATTTTAAAAGCTGAGGATTCAAATAATTTGGCTCTGTGCCTTGCTATCCTTCTTCCCACTTGGGAATCTAAAAGTGTCCAAAATTACTTGCAAGGCTGTCACCCTTTCCCTCAAAGAAAAAAGGAGATAAAAATCTCAACAAAACAACCCAATAGCCTAATGGAGAAAAAAAATATATATATATATATATTGATTAAAAAAAAAAGACTTAAAAAAAAATGAAGTTGCTTACATTGCATTCACCTAGCTATATGTTATTGACATATATGACACTGAAATATTGTAACAGTTTTATTAACAATGCAAAGACTTTTCAGTAGTGCATCTTTTCTGAGCAGAGTCCAAATCATCATCTCGACTCACCAGTTATTCCAAGATTTTGGGTTGGTCAGCAAATACCCTCCCTCTCTTTCCACATTTGTCAATTCTCTGTTGCCTAAGATTATTTGTTTCTGCTTTTCAGTTCCCCTATTGACAATATATTTATTGGCTGCACTTAGAAATTGGCATTTCTAAGCATACAGCTAACAAATTTTTGATGGTCTAGCTGCAGAAGTTCAGATCCCATATAAAAATAAAATTCCTGTTACACCCAATATTTTCAATTTCTACAACTAGGACAGAGTTAGTTTAAGAGAAGGCTGTTAAAGACTTTTCCTTGTTTGGAAATTATTTTGCACAATTATTGCCGCTCTTTTTTAGGTCATTAGACAACATATTTAAGACTTCATAATAAGTTAGCGGAAATTTATCCCGCTCTAGTTACTCTGAAGTTTAGAGATACAGCTAACTCTAGACATATCTAAAAATTTCTGAAGGCTACAGAAGGCAAACGAAACATGGGTGTTCATGTTCTCAATCACAGTTTTTCAAATACTGTTCAATATTTTAAGTTGGAGAAATATATGTTGAATGGTTGTCAGTTTGATCATTTGCCCTCTACATGTAAGATTAAAGTATTCAGCTCGATCAGCTTTTCTACTCCCAGCACCAAAGTCACTTCAGATATGTATTAGACACTTCAAAAGAAAGTTGACATGAAAAATGTGAAGATAGGAATGTATAAGACTGTCTGCAGTAAGTTAAATCCAGTCAGTTGGGTTTCTAAGGAATATCGCTTGGCCTAGAGCCCCTAGCTGAATAGTCAGTTTTCAAAGTCAATGCCATTCATGCAGAAAATATAGTACGGATTAAACTGGAAACCCTTATACAGACAGTGTAAGTAATAACTTGGCTTTATTCATACAGGCAACTGGCAGGCTGTGAACCAAACTACTTAAGCCCCAACAGTGATGGGTGAATTTGAAAGACTTTGGTAGCTGAATTACCATAAGGTTCCAAAAAATTCAGTGCTCATCTAAACATTTTCTGGATTACCTAGGTTTCCTGGTTATTCAATGAAACAGTCATAGTGTAATGAAAGCAGACTCTATGATAGCTATGACACATTCTTTTTGGTCAGGCTGCTAATATAAGGAGGAAATTTGGGCATTATCACTACTATAGATTACCAGGATTAGGAAATGTAGAAGCAGTTAAAACTGAAAGTCAGGGCTTTGTACTTTGCATTACTATTATTTATTCATTCTATTATAGTGAGTCAGAAGTAGAAATTGGAATCCTGGCTATAGTGCATTAGGTAATGTACAAGCATTTAGAGAGATATTTGCTATGTGAAAATGTTAATCACATGTGATTTGTATGAGGCAATAACAACCATTAATAGTGTTCCCTGATGAGGTTATGGATTTGTTGGTGTTAGGTGCTGTGTCAAAATCTTCAAACAAAACCCAGGAAAAGAAAGATAGGCTAATGCCAACATCCTGAAAGCACTTATTCTAACCGTTCAAATGTTATAATAGTCATCAATCACAATGGAGCAGGAATTCCAGGATGCATTTTGCTTAGGCACACTTAATGTTACAACAGCCAGAATTAAAGTGTGCTCTTACATTGTTGCAGCAGAAATGTATGCAATTGAGTCTACAAAGAATATGCTTATTCTGGAAATAGCCCCAGGCTTACAGACTTGCAAAGAGATGAAGTCAGAATTTTAAAATAAATTCAGTTTATTCCCCCTTCCCCCCTGTCAAGATGCTGTTGAGCCTGTAAGCAGTCTGCCCAATTATTCCAAAATGGGAATGGCGTTAACTAACCTTTGGCAGGCCTGTGTCCATTATGGGGAGATAAATTCATATGATCTGTGTTAGACCACACTTAAACATCTAAGTGGATATAAATTAAAATACTTACAGTAACATACCATACAGTTAACGGAAAAAGGAAGGCATTTGTAAGGGCTTCAATTTCATCCACATGAACCTTTTCCCTTTCTGTGGCAAGGCAAATAGAGCCAAGGAAACCAGACTTACTTGGTTCAGTTAATGGAAAATCATCAATTAAGCAAGGCCGTGTTTCTCAAATACAATAGCCGTACTTATACAGTACAATAATGAAACACGTTTGAATTATTAATGTTTAGTCTATTAAAAATGCATAAACTTTGCACATATAGCATTTTATTCAGAATATCAAACTCAGATGCAGCTCTAATTGAACAGTTTCACTCTGAGACATCTTTTTCCAGAAGATGTTATTTATGACTATTGAAGGCAGTCATCCTACTCTCTCTAAATATTATTTCTTTAATGCCTTTGTTTTGGGAAGGGAGGAGTTGTGTTAGTGCAAGCCTTTAAAAATATTGAAGGTGACTTAAACAGAGTATTGATTTAGCAACAATAAATGTAGGGTTTTTTTCCTCCCCTTTACAACACCTCTCAAGTTCTCAGTAGACATGTAGCATTTGAAAATCTAAACTCCTCCTTCTTTGCAATACATAATTGTTACCTAAACCATAGATTTAAAAGGAAAATTATTATCATTAGTGGTATGGAAAATGGAACAAGATCTCATTCTTACACTATTGTCCTTTGTAACAAATAACTGGCGCCTTGTTTGGTTTATGAACAAAGTTTAAAGGCAAGAATACCATGGGGCCAGTATCATGGGGTCTAAAATATCTGATAGCTCTTTCATACTCTCTGTATTTTATGACATTACAGGTAGGCAAGGTTTTATCTAGCTAGTCACAGAAAATATAATCTTCAGTAAGCTTGTTAGGCTTGCCTCTCATTTATATTTCTCATCTTATCCTCTTTTGAATTCAGCTTTCTAAACTGAGAAGGTTTCAAACTGGAAGGGTGGTGACTCTCTGTAGGATTATCAGGATATGATAATCAAAGCAAAAGTTCTGTGCATTTTGATAACTGAAGTTACTGAATTCGTCCATGCTACATGTAAATATTTGTTTCTTTTCAATACAAAAAAAAAAAAAGTTATTTTATTGTTTTTTCAGCAATAAAGAGCAAAGATGTCAGTTTAACTTTTTTCATAATTTAAGGAAGTTTAAAGGCAAACAGATAGTAACTACATTAAAGATGTCTAATTTTTGTGCTTTAAAATAAGAAATTAATCTCCAATTGCTAAAGAGATGATTTATGAATATTATTCTTGTTGAATTGGGTGCAGTGAAGAAAGAAGTTTGAATTGCAGTATATCAGACTGCTTTGGCTATTTTTATTGTTAATGTTACCCACAAACTGTATTCTTAACAAGTGGTTGCATGAGTTAGGAGGAATATTTTTTGCAATAAATTCAAAAACACTTTTATTGCTAAAATGAAATTCATAGACTATATTTCCAAACTTCTCTATCTGTTAATGTACTCTTCATTTCATTACACAGGAGATTGCATTTTAAGAAGTGATTTAGGTTGATTTTAAGAAGCAAGAATAAATCAAAATTCTTCATGTTTTCGAAATACTCAAGAGGTAAATATAGTGTTTCCAATAGCACAGACTTTGAAAATATTTCCAAGTGAAAGGATATCTTAGCGTCATTTAGATTGAGTCTAAGATGTAGTTCTCATTGGTCTGGTACATTTGATATCTTCTTTAGGTCAAGGTGCTTACCAAATGAATGGTAGTACTCAGTTTTTCTTCTATTACATTACATTTTATGTGTGAATAAATATGAGAACAATTGAACCTCCACTCAGATAATTCTGTCCTCCTCAAAAAAAAGGCAATTTATCTGCAAAATCTATGTCCTGCTCTTTTGTTGTTGCGTGGTTTTTTTTTTTTTTTTTTTTTTTTTTTTTTTTTTTTTTTGAATGGCTTGTTTCCTCTGAATTTTCACACAAAATTAGATAGCTCTCATCTTTCCTCTCTTGCCTTAGTCAGCATACGAGCAATAGTGTGATCTATGTGCTTTAGTTAAAGGCTTCTTAAAATACTATTTTGAAACTTAAATGAAAGATTTGATAGTCAATTGGACATGGACAAAGTAGTAGTACTTTTTTGGGTTACTGTGAGATTCTACTTTATGCTTTGGAATGGTGACCATGGATAAGAAACAAAATAGGAATTAGACAAAAATACACCTTGGAAAGGAATACAATAAACAATTTCTCACTAACCATGATAGTGATTTTTCTCAAGTATCTGGACACACAGGTACACAGACAGGAAGAAAAGAGAGGTTATCACTGCAGATGTCCATTTAAGAAAGAAAGACACTAAGCCAGATTCTTCTCAGATGTACACAGTAAAAGGACAAGATACAAATCATAGTTGCAACAAGGGAAGTTGTAATATGCATGTAAGTAAGAAAAAATGAAAATACAAACAAATAGAAGTAAAAAACACTAAGTGCAAGTTACTCAGATATTTTCAGAATTGAACAAGGCATGTGTCTGAGCAACCTTGAGCAACTCCAGTATAGCCATGATTCATCTAGAATTTGTTCTATATGGCTTACAGATGTCCCTTCCAGTACTTGTTTTCTGTGAATTGTGGTAGTTGATGAATAGATTTTTTTCTTGGTGATGCTTCTGTGTTTATTTTGTTTAAATTATGTTCACTGTTTCTATGAGAAGTATAATTTGTTGCTATTTTTTTAATCTGAAATGATTAATCAATAGTTGATATATTATCCAATATTTGTAATCAAAGGGGTAACTAAAAAGGAGATGTTTAGGCTGCGTGAATAATGCACTCACAGATATAATGTAAAATCTGCTTACACTGATAGGACAATTTCCTTTACAGCAACTGCCAACTTCAGTAAAATTATGTACAACTGATGCTGGGCATTAGCTGTATTGACCTTTTTGACCATACAGTGCTTCAGTTTGCTTAAAAATAATTGCTATGGAATTCCTTCAATCTTTATCTTTAGACAACCATAAATCCTTTTTTCTAGGTTGTTCAGTAACCTTTTGCCCTCAGCTAGCTTCTGTGTTTTTATAAAAGAGGATAAAATCGTATTTAGTTGTAGCTTTTCTCACATTTTATTCCCTCCAGCGCACACTTAGTTGCTCTTTGTAAATTACTGGTAAGCATTCAGAGAACAGTTAATAGACATCACACATTTAACATAATTTCCCTGTATTTATTTGTGAAGTTCTGTAAAGACAGATTTTACTACTTGTAATTTTTTGATTAACATTTAAGTTTAGAAGAAATATCAGAACATTATGAGGAAAAAAAATCCTTGTTAATTGACTGATTTTCGTGTTAGAGTTTCTTTTTCATGACATAAGTTAAATCCACACCATCAATTATTTATCCCACAGAGTGCAACAGGGTATTCCAATAGAGGGAATAATTTTGTGATTTTTTTTTTCTAAAGTGGGATTTTAATTCACCCAAGAACCATTTTCACAAGTTGGTTCAGAATGTAAATTAAAATGTTATCTAAAGGACAATGACTGTTAACACTTTTTCAATAGGTTTTATATTCTCTTTTGTGCAAAGCAGGAATACAGATTAATTATAATAGAAAACAGAGCATACATATGCTAATTTTACTAAAATCCAATTCTGTGTCAATTATGAAGTGAAGGGAGCAATTAAAAATACAAATACAATAGAAACAAATGATATGCCAGGAGGCAAATTAAATATCAATTAAGAATTATGGCAATGGACTGTGTATTAAAAAAAGCAAAACAAAACAAAACACAACAACAACAACAACATGTAGAAACCAGGGCTGGCAGAACTAAATATAAGATTTTATAGAAAGTATTTTAGGAGTAAAGTTGTCCTAATGCTCCCAAACAGGGCAAGACCATTCTTAGGTGGATACTAAAATGTTACTTAATAAAAAAGGGGGGAAGGGAAGGGAAGGGAAGGGAAGGGAAGGGAAGGGAAGGGAGGGGAAGGGAAGGGAATTGAAGGGAAGGGAAGGGAAGGGAAGATCAGGAAGAAAGAATTCTGCAAGTATTTTTCAATACTTGGAAATAGGCTGGATGTACTAATGTAATATTAGGTAATTCTGAAATTGGTAATTAAGAAAGATGTTAGGGGAAATCTGACAAAAATAATGAAACCATACAGAATGAGAGTGTTATTAATGCAGCCTGCAGGAATCAGCAGAAAACTTCCTCTTTAGAAGATTCACTCATGATTTTGAATTGTTAGCATCCTTCAAGGGATATAGTATAGCTGATACAAAAGTTGATATAATATGCTCACCCAAATATTTCCAGGCTAATAAAAAGCATGACAGCATCACCAGTCATATGCTACAAACAATGGGAAAAAAATTACTAAGAAAAATACTGGTATATGCTTTCCCAAAGACTTTCAAAAGAGTATCTTCTCAAAAGTAAGGCTTTGTCTGAATGAAACAGGACTGCAGCACTGTGGCTCCTGTATCAAAATTTACCTTGCCAAGTTGAAACTAGGCAATGAATTATTAATTCCAGAGACAAATCTATCATGATAGATAAAGTTCTGTAAAACTAAAATATTATTAATCTATTACTCATATGACACCAGACAGAGCCAATTTAGCCAATTTATGAATCACCAGTGGAGGTATCAAGAATGGTCTAACACTGAAGAATACTAAATATGATAGCTTTTTACTGATGTAGTACTTATTCTGTGGCCTGTTCTCTCAGCTACTTCTGTTTGACATTTGCATTGTGTAAAAATCTACTATAAATTCTGTTTGTGAAAGGTTTTCACCAGCCCTTTATGCTTTTTTACATATAGATTAGATTATTGCAATGAATGGTGAGAGCACCAGACAGATGCTAGGTTGGCACGTCAGCAAGGAACATTAACACACAAATTGATTAAACCAAGAAGAAAAAACATCACACTTTGATAAGCACAAAGGCTCTTTCTGATATTTCATTAAGAACTCAGAGCATGCCAAGAGTGCAATTTGTGCTTCACATCCCCACTGGACTTTAGAGTGTGCCATGGCAGCCCACACAGGATCACTTTCCAAAATTTAGGTAGAAAGCATAAGTTTTGAGTGGAAAGAAGTGAAGAAGTGCTTCTCTTAATGACTGATGCTATGCAGAGCTCTGCATAGATGAAAGACACATGATCTGTGACCACTGTGAAGTGCTTATGAATTTTAATAACTGCCATGTGTGCTCTGAAGTATATGACACTTTAAATGCTAATTTGTCAGCTATATTTCAGATGAAAAAGTTAAAGCCGAAACTTGCAGAAAGTGTAGACTTTACATTGAAGTTGTTCATTAAAAAAACAGCATGGAGAAAACATGTTAGTATCCAGAACTACCCATCTTTTTATCAACTCCAATTTTAGGAGTTCTTATTGGGCTGTCGTTTTGGGATGAATATCTTGCTTTGCAAGTTAAGTTATGTTACCTGGCAAAAAGTAGATAGTAGCTTAAAAGAAAGTTGAAATCTGAACACTGAACACTGGCAGTGTTCTGATCTAGTCTGAAATCTGAACACTGGGAGAGCAGAGGGGAAAACAAAGTAGGTAGAAATCTGCTTCATAGAAAATCAGCTCCTTAAGCATCTGGAGAGACTGTATAATGGTGTCTGTATGTATCTGTACAGAAAAGCCCTAGAAAGTGCCTCAATATACTCTAAATGTGAAAAGAAGCAATGAGAGACTGAGTTTTACTTTAGCCTTCACAAAGATCCTTATTGCACTGAAACAAGCATTTCATGTACTTCACAATGAGCACCTAAGACAGAGAAAAATTAAAGTCTTTATACTTTTCTGGCATATTTAGCTAATACTAATCAGATTTATACATGTTATAAAAAATCTAGAGATTTACAGTCTTCTCCAGTTGAGACAAATTCAGAATTGCAATGTTGTAAAACTATTGCTGTTGAAAGCAGCATCAGGCTTTTGGTCCAGTGCCATCACTTGAATATGTATATGTGATACACTTGTTCAGGCCTTTTTTTTTTTTTTTTTTTTTTTTTTTTTTTTTTTTCCTGAAGGAACAAGCTGTTTACTTCATCCATTGGAAGCAGTGCAAACTGAAAATCTTATTTCCCAAGTTACTGTATGCCTGTCAGTTAGGATTTCTTCAATGCCCATCACTTTATTATCTTTGCACTGGGGAACCCAAACACTGAGATCCAAGAAGCAGAAGTAAATTTCAGTGATGAGTTTGGGATTGTGCTGGTGTTTGAAATTTCTTTACCTTCAGTTGGTTCTCAAAATGAGGTAGCAATTGTTAAGAGTTTAAAGATTTATGTATTAAACCTCAAATCCACCAGAAACAATAGAACCTGAACTTAAGAGCTAAACTCACATTCTATATGACTAACCTTTTAGGTGCCTGAGGAGCCATTGTTGCCTTATGTGTTATTTCTGAAGTTTCTTAAAGATCTGCAGCTGTGTATGCCCAAGAACTGAAGAGATTAACAGATACCTGCAAGTACTTCTGTGCTGGATGCAGATGGCCAGATGTTGTTAGTGGGAGCTGCAGGGTTGGTCTATGAAAGGAGAGGCCAGGGGCTGCTACGTGCTGGAAACAGCCATTTCCATATGGTTCCAATGGATTCACTGCATGGCACAACTGAACCCCTCAGCCAAGGTAGTGGCATCTCTGGGAAAATGTAGATAGGAAAAGGCAAAATGTCACACAGCACTGTGGAGTGAGGAAAAACTTGTGAGTAACAGCAAGCTCAAAGAAAAAGAAGGCACTCCAGGCATGACACCGAGGGTTTCTCCTGCTGCCTGTGGAAATGATCATAGGGGAGAAAGTATTTCCCTGCAGCCCATGGAAAGCACCAGACCAGAGCACATATCCACACTGCATTCCATTGAGGAACCCACACTGCAGATGGGGGATTCCTTAAGGAGTTGAAGCACATGGAGAGTTCAGGTTGGAACAGGTATATTCAGAAGAACTGTAGATCATGGAGAGGACCCACACTGGAACAGGGGGAAAGTGTGAGAAAGAATGAGCAGAAGAGATGAGCAATTATGAACTAACCTCAACCCACAACTACCCCATCCCCCTTTTGGTACCCAGTGGGGATGAAGGAAGTGGTAAAGGAGTGAGGGATGAAGGAGTGGAACTGAGCCTGAATAAAGTATGTGTGGAGGAAAGGTGTTGTTTTATTTTCTGTCTTTGCTTCTCACTATCCAAATTCATTTTAAAAGGCTATAAATTAAATAAATTTTCCCCCAATAAAGTTTGTTTTCTCCCTAATCAAAATAAGTATGATCTCCTTGTCTTTACAACACCCTAAGGCTTTTTCATCTGATTTCCTCTCTTTTGTGCTGTTGAGGGTGAGGAGTGAGAGAGCAGCTGGGTGTATGTCTGCAGCCAGCTAAGGTCAACCCACCACAGTATCCATTCAAGATTTTGTACTCCTCACCACTTTTCCTAAGGAAATGGATATAACTGACTCTAAACAGTATGCCAAGATAATGATAATGCTGAGTTTAGTCATGAACATACTACATACTTGCTCACAGGCTGTTAACTAAGTTTTGCATGAAACTTATAGCTAGCTGACATTGCTTGCCCAGAAAGTGGGAATTTCAGATTGAAGACATTCCTCAAACTGAGAGGATAAAACCAGAATACTTATCACAAGAATAATATCCTATATGCTGTCTTCAAGGGAGAAGAAGATAGATGACAGAAGTGCAAGAAGAGAAAGTGGTGTACTTCTGTAATAGGGAATGCTAGGTTTCTTCTGCCTGTGTTTTTTCTATGCTTTCTCCAAAGGTTATTGGAAGGAAATATGTGAAGAATACATAAAATCCCCAAGTGTTTAGTGAAATAGGCCATTAACTTGCACTTAAGTTTGTATTATCCTCCTTGTTCTTTCCTCTGCTGCATATGTTGTGTAGTATCCTGGACTTGAGAACTGAAGAGCTTGAGAGTCAAATTAAAATCAGGTCGATTACAAGAGTGTACCTCACAGCTTTGTGTATGGTTTATTTGTATGTGCTACTAAAGGCATGACCCAATTTTAGTGACGGTTTAAAAAATGTCAGTTATGAGTTTCATTTTGGAATTATCTCTAATTGAAACAGATTGTGTCTCAAAAACAATCTACTAAAAAGAATGCAAAAAAATTCCTTCTTAAGAAAATAATTTATAAAATTAAGTTCAAAGTTTCAAGAGAAAAGTAAAAATGTTCTCTACAGAAAGGGGAATTTTATTTGTTATACTTTGCCATTGATTTCACCGGTAATCTGCCAACTTGTTGCCATGGAAACAAGGCCACTTAAAAATGCATCCTGCATGTTTTAATCTAAAATGATCCATTCTACCAAACATGCTTTTTTTGTAAGCTAATGTGAAATACATGTAAAAATATGATTACAATTTCAGTGTCTGAATTATATTTTGCATAAGCTCAGACCACTTTTTAAGCTCCATCAACAATGAACTTCAGGGTGAAAACTAATATGTTGCAGGAAATAAAAATATTAATGTACAGTTAAAGATACCTGCTGAACTTGCATGAAATAAGGTATAGCCTACATTTCTAAATATAAATTTTGAAACCAGAAATTGATTTTATTTTTCAATGCAAACTCAGTGATTTTATTTTTCCTTTTTAAAGAAATTAAAAATACAAAATCAATTGTATTGGGTGAATCTTCATTGTTCCAAACTCTTAGTAAATGAGTGAAAAGTTCTTCAAAGTAAAAACGTAATGGATTTTATGGATTGAACTTTTGAAACCAGTAAGTATAATATTTTCCTCTTCTGTATGGCATCTGTTTGCTCAATTAACTTTCTAAGTAGGAGGAGTATTTTATCATTAGCTATAAGCTTTTCTAACTCTTTTTGCTGTTGTTTGATGTGTCACTCAAATTTCAGAAATTAATAAATAATTGTGAGATTACCATATCGGGGGGGGGGTGGGGGGAAGTCAAAAAGAAAAAAAAAAAAAAAGTATATTTGGTGAGTAGATTTCCCAGGGAGTAATTTCAGATAGCACATGCTCCACACCTTCAGACATCAACAAGACTAAGTGACCTTCCTTAAAATATATCTCACTGTCCGTGTTGTACAACTGTCCTGAAACAGAACTGTCATGTAAATATGGAATTATGTGCTGGCTAGTTTTCTTTGAACCTAGCCCTTTAAGCAGTTGTCAGTTGTATAGACAGTACTGCTTTATGCAAGACAAATGCGCCCTCAGAATATTTGCAGTAATTATAGATACCAAGAACATCCTACTGAAACAGTTCTAAGAATGAGGTTCATAAATGCATAGAAAAATTGTGATTTTTCACAGGCAGCCATTTAAATGAAACTTAAAGCAAACTCAAAATATCCTATGGCCCACTGAGTCACAATTTGTAAATATATTGCTTCAACACAGCAGAAAACAGTTCCTGTTAACATCATCAGTTAGCACATTTTTGGTGAAATAAGCCCCATTGTCCTGGATTTTTTAAAATCCGATTTCTGAAGACAACCTCTCACCATCTTCACAATGATATGGCATGTTAAGAGAAGAAGAGGTATTTCTCTTTTCCCACCAGCCCAAGCAGATGCAAAGCTTCACTCTCTAAAATTCAGAATGTACCTCTGGAAGACATCTAGTTTTAACTCATGCTCAAAGTGCATATAGCTAAAGCATGTTGTTTAGGACCCAGGGATGGGTATACAGCAGTCTCTCTGGGCAATGTTGGCCAGTGTTTGATCACTGCTGTATAAACCCCCCTCTTGCTTTTTTTTTTTTTTTTTTTTTAATACTGAGAATTTTCCATGCTTGCACCTGCGTCTGTTTCCTTTCCTGATGAACTAACCAAGTTTCTTCTTGCACAGTGTGTGCTTCAGTTCCTGATCTTGGTGACATCCTCTGTGCTCCCTCCGGTGTGCCCATGCCTTTCTTGGGAGCGGGAGCCCAGAGGTAGAGCTCCAGACACAATCTCTCAAAATATAGAAGAGAATTGTAACACCCCTTGACCTACTAGATACATTCTTGCTAGTTCTGCCCACCATGTGGTTGCCATTCTTTACTGCAAGGACACCTTAGTGACTCATTGAATTTGCTGTTAAGCCTGGGTCATTTTCACAAAAGTGGGTTTCCAGCCAGTCATTCCCTAGCCTGCACGGTCACATGGGGTTCTTGCTTCCTTGCTGCAGGGTTTTGTATTTGCATATGGTGATCTTCAGGACCCTTCTATCTGTCCATTTCTCCAGCTCGCTCAGGATACCCTGGGTGGCAGCCTTATACTCATCTGTATTAGCAGCTTCTCTTAGCTTGGTATCTACAGCAAGCTTGTTGAGGATGCATACTATCTCATTGAATCTTTTAACAAAGCTGCTGACTGGTACTGATCCTGTTATTGAACTCTGAGGGGCACTTCTAGAACTCAGCCACCAGTTGGACTTTCTCTGACGATCCTCTGAATTCAGTTTGCCACCCACTTTATTATTCACTTATGTCCCATACCCAGCCCACACTGTCTGGGATGACAAAGCATACCGTTTAAAAGTGAAATGTTTCTGCAAGCAGGCACCCTGTTCATGCACAGGATACTATGCATCCAAAACCAGAAATCATTAGTCTCAAAGTGTGGTGTTCTGTCCCTCTGAGTCTTGTAGCAATCTATTTTCACAGAATTATGCTGTTTAAAGTGAAGACAGTCTATTTTGCAAATGGTAGATGAATACAGTGACAGACAACTGAAGTATTTTTAGCTACCTGCCTTTTAAATGGCAGTAAACATGAAGAATTTTATGTATAAAGAACTGTTAGTTGGATCACATGGCTGTATTGCAGGCCAGTAAATTTAAGACCACTTGCTTGTGCAGATCACTTGTGTGACTGGACCACCAGTCTTGTGTGGATCTGTCCAATAAAAGGGGTTTATATATCTCTATAGGACTAATAAAACTTCAACTTCTTTGTAATGAAATGATTGTACAATTTAATACTGGGTGATATTGGAACCCTTGCAAAAATATACTGGTCTATTCATATAATATAAATATTTTGAAATAAAGAGGAACATTGTGATGTGTCAGTGCTGTGTTTCTTCCCCCTCCACATCATGTATTTCTACATCTCTCATTTCCTCTGCATTTTTCTTCAATGCCAAATACTCAAGGTGTCTTGTCAGATTTCCATTACCTGTCTCCTACTTTCCTAATTTTAAAAATATTGATATTGTCTGAGCAGCAGATCATTATTTATGTTGTTTGTTTTCAGACATCATTACCTTGTTTCATCATTTTCCCATTAGCTCCAAAGTTATGATATTAATGGGAAGTGAATTAGCATTATAAAAACATCTTTCTCAAGACAGGTATTAGGGTTACAGTATTCCCCTATAAAACATGCAGTGGAGAAGAATGTGCTTCTGTATCTTAGTACTAATAAGATACTAGCAGAAGAAGTCACGTTAGCCTTCTGAATATTGGCTTAAACAGAGAAGCTGTTAAGCACACATTTATCTGATTACATTCTTAATGAGTAAGGTGGAATAGGCTTTGATCCCAGTGGTTATTTTTATTCATATAAACTTAACAAAGTGGGCTCTGACATACTGACCTTCTTTACAATTCCAACCAGCCTCAAGCTATGAACATGAATTAAAGAGACATACTAATGAAATTCAGCCTTCTTTTAAGAGATCCAGGCTCCAGATATTCTGCCAGTGTAAACCAAATTTAAAAAAAAAAAAAAAAAAAAAAAAAAGAAGTACGATTAAAGAAATGCAAACATCTTCCCACAAAGTGTTAATATCATGATGGTATCTCATGCCTCCTTTTCAGCTCTGAATCAACAGTTTTGTCAGAAAATGCTACATATACTTAGCATTCTTTTGTTCTGTCTATGTCATGAGTGCTACTGTGGTTTTATAACATTCACGCTGATAGGGATCCAAAGGTAATATTGCACTGTGTTAATCAAGAAAATAGATAGAGCTTTCTATAGCCTACCAATCACTTGCCACAGGAAAATGAAGAAGGGGGGGGGGGGGGAAGAGAGGAGATTAAATTACATGCTGGTCAATGTTTGACACTTGTAATGAATAGATCTCAGCTTTTACTAAAGTCTGTTGTGCATTCTTTGGCAGTTGATTACCAAGGGGTTTTTTAGTTCGCTTTTTTCTTTTTTCTTTTCTTTTTCTTTTTTTTTTTTTTTTTAAGGAATGATGTGTTTAGCTTTAATGAGAACAGGATACATAAAAAAAATAAACTAAATGATGCAGAAATGTTAGAATGGTGGCAGTTTCAAAATATGTTTATTTCTCTAAGAGTTGGCAGCCAAGGCCAACATGGAACACTGTGACTTATGTGAATGTCCTTGCAAAAGGATTAAATCAACTGCCTCTACAGGAGATGTAGTTTAACCTGATGATGTCAGAAGCTAACTTGAAACCAATGAAGGATGACCACAAAGAACAATCCATGCATGTTTGTATTTACCCCGGAGTAAAAAGCAATTGCAGTTTGATCAACTGATTGCTGCCTTCATCTGGGAAATCTGAAATCACCACCTGTTGTTTTCTTCCTATGTCAGTGTGACACACTTCAGCTGATTTCAGCAGAATATAAAACATCAGTGTACCCTGGGGGGGACTCTTACTGGGTTGCACTTATTCCTGTTAAGCAGCCTACTTGAAATGTGATATTCACTTTTAAACCATGGCAGCCGAATTTCTTTAAGCAAGCATCCAGCTGCAAATGCAACTGAGTTGTTCTGTAGTGGTTCCTCATATTGAAGAAGTACTAAAAAGTAATTATCCTGTCAGTATCTGTAATTGCATTCATATATGTATTTGTGTGTGTGTGTGTGTGTGCACGCACCTCTGGACCTCACTCACTTTCTATAAAAAACATGCATTGCCATGATAGACCTTTCTGAGCTGATTCTTTCTATCTTGGCTGCCATATCAACCTCTGTATATATAACTAAATGCCACAAAAAAATCCTTTTCATTTGGTATATTAGAAATTTTTCTATATTTGTTTAACCTTACATAATGCTATTTAAGAGTTATTCTGCGAAAATACTTTTTGCAATTTCCAATACTTTTTTGGAATTATTACAGGTTATTTTGCACATTTGCACTACTTGATGCGAAGCTGAAAAACAGAAATGTCTTTCATATAGAAAGTTAAATAATAGCACACCATGAGACTGACTGCGACACAAATACACAGGTCACACACACAGAGCCAAATCAAGAAAGATAGCATGGAGTTCATATTTTATATAAACTAATCACTTTAAAAAAAAAACCTGCAAAATTACACAAACCTAAATATACATTTCTAAAGAAATTATTTCATTATATAGTGAAATGGAAACTAAAATGACATGGTTATTCCATTATTTTTTTTTTTTTTTACTTGGAGTATACTTATACGATTCCTATTGCTGAGTGAATGTTCAGAATACATTTGTTTTGCTAACAAAAAAAGCATTCTTTGCATACTGTGACTATTTGAAACAGAGAAGGAGATGAGAATAAAGTTGTCCAAAATAGATTCTGCAGTACAAGACAGCATTTATTTCACCATTCTGGTGTCATTTCAGCTTAAAACACAGCCACAGATCAGTAAAAGTCTTGAAGTAAAGACAAGTAAATCCTCTTTCAGCTACACTCTATTAGCTGCATACCTCCCTATATAAATAATAGAATGACAACATAAACATTTACAGAACCAAAGATTAAAATTACAGCTTGACAGTCAAGGTGACAGAAGGACTGGCTGGCCTTACAACAAAGCTAAGTATAAATGAATTGTACCCCAATCTCAGTTTAAATAAATCAAAGCAAAAAATACAACAGCAAAAATTTAAGCCAATTACATATATAGGTATTTTTAAGCTTTATCCTGCAACTGAAGCAATCAAGTTTATCTAACCACTGTAATCTAGTGGTGAATAAAGATTGATTGTGGCAAAGCAAGGTCTTTGTCAGCTTGCACTGTGTAGAATTTGCTGTACGCATGATTAATGTGCAAAAGGTCTGAGTCTAGCCTCCAGGCTTCTTGTTAGCACTTACTGCCATCTACCGATAAAACCTTCGTCCCTTTCTGCGGAGGCGAGGGGGAGGGGGACATACCAGCCACACTGCTTCATTTTATCAATTTCATAGCTACCGTCCCTCCGATGAGAATGCCCTTCTATAGAGATTTAAGGCTCAACAATAATAATCAAGGTCAGGTATGAATCAAATAACTCTTAAAAATTAGCTGCCATGGTCCTAAAGTCGGGAATAGATGGGAACGTTCTTCCTGAGAGGGAGAAAACTGTCTCATGAGTTTGAGCAGAATAGGTAAAGTATCTTCTGAAATATGTCAGGTTAAATGGACTATTATTAGAATTGTCCTGGGTTCGGCAGTAGCAGTCGTTTTTCTCCTTCTTGGTAGCCGGTGTGGAGCTGTGGGTTTGTTTTTTTTTTTTTCCTTTGGACTTTCAGCTTGTGAGCAGTGCTGATAACACCAATGTTTTAGTTACTGCTTAGTACATTT
>JANRGW010003298.1:0-23898 GCA_024733675.1 Psilopsiagon aymara
AGAATTGAAAGAATGTATCTCCCACAGGCTGAGATAAGAACAGTCCAGTAACTAAGGTATAACACAAACCACTGCTGCTACCACCATAATAATAATGATAAAGGAAATAACGAGGGAAGAGAATACAATCTCTCACCACCCACCGACCGATACCCAGCCTGACTCAGAAATGATCTAGCCATTCCAGGTGACTGCCTCCAGTTTATATACTGTGCATGACATGCTGTGATATGGAATACGTCTTTGGTCAGTTTGGGTCAGGTGTCCTGTCTCTGCTTCCTCCCAGCTTCCCCACCTCCCTGGCAGAGCATGAGGCTCAGAAAGTCCTTGATCAGAGTAAACTTTACTAAGCAGTACCTAAAAACATCGGTGTTACCAATGTTGTTCCCAGACTGGAAGTCAAAATCACAGCACTGCACCAGCTACTAAGAAGGAGAAAAATGACTGCTACTGCTGAACCCAGGACAGTGATGTAACATGATCAGCTAATCTTAATGATGAGGCTACAAATACTGGATAACATCTAGAGCAGCCAGACATTTTCCACAAAAGTTAAACCTAAGAACTGCTAAATTGGGTGCTACTCATTGTTATTATGACTGAAAGTGAGCTTCACACCATGACATGTCCTGTGTTGAAGTTCCGCTGTCCTGCATACCCAAGACCAATACATATCAAAGACCAAGTTTGTCACTGCTCCAATCCAAATGAGAAGCCTGGCTTTCATCTCCAAAATCAACTTTAAAAGGGATGCTGGTACGTTGACAGGTCTCTATCCATTAATGGGGAGAGGACACGTACAGATAAAGTGTGATGAGCCTGACAGCGTCTCTGGTTCAATACCAATGCGAATTAAACAACTAATTTCTTGAAGATTATACATCAATCTCAGCCACATTAAAATTTTTTCAAGAAATCTCTTGATTGAATTATGTTTGCATATGATGTTAATACAATTTTTGTGAAGTAGGAATAAGTCAGTAAAACACCCTGTCTGTTCCTAAACACTTCATAATCAGGAAAATAACTATATTTCCTAAATAAATTAATTGTTGTGAATTCTTCATCCACCTTAATTTATCACCCACCCCATTGTAAGGATTAATTAATGTCAGGAAAGCAATTATGAAGATGAAAGCTGTTACAAGTAGTTAGAAAATATACATATCTGTTCTGAATAGACTGTGAATCACATCAAAATATGTCTCATGCTATCTCAGAAATACTCTGGGTTTATATGTATTCCAGCTCTTTGTAAAGCATGGCTAGCTTTTTCCACTAGAGCTGTTCTTCATATATTTTAGATAGTTAAAACAAAGATTCCTTATAGTACTACTGTGACAGGATTTCAGTGGGATTTGGATTCCCAAACCTCTTTGGGAGCTGAAGCTTAGTTTTACAGACATTCATAGGCATCAGACGGTCTCTGATTTTGACACGCGGATATACCCAGTGACTGAATTAAAGGAAACAAAGACTCCAATATGCAGAACCAAATGACTCTTTTTTGAGAAAGAATTTAGAGAGAAGCCCCAAGTTTAAAAGTAGTGCCCATATCTTATTTCTTAAACAGTTTTTGACAGCAATTTCCTTCAGACTACTACTAATATTCTGAAATAATTTAATGTGGAAAATAGAAGGATGCATTCTGAACAAAGATGTGATATGTTAAATAATTCTTTTGAGAGAACTTCCCACACTGAAATATTTTCCAGGTGTTTTCAACATTTAGAGAGAATGTTGTGCTGCTTCATTTGTTCTTTTGTTGAAGACAGAGAACAAATATAGACAAACTGTTTCTGGCAGTTAGACTGAAAACCAGAAACTGTTTATCTTAAGCTATTCAGAAAGTTGATTTTGCATAGAGATAGCTTCAAATTATATTGCAAGTATTATTTCTAGAAAGTGGGCAGTCTGTGTTTCATAATGTCTCAAAGTCATTACTCAGAAGATAACACTCTTACCAGACAATCCATGACCTCTAATGTGATTGTGATCAAATCATATTTATGACCATTCCAAAGTATATAGAACTACCATACACTCAGCTATGGCAGCTGAATCCCAAGCTCACTGAAGGTATCAGAGGCATTCCCATGAAATTCGGAGAGATTTGGATTTTTGTGCAGATATATTTTTTTCCAACTTTCATGGATATTCTCGCAGGCTACACCACCCTATCTGGAAAACATGTTTGGCTTCATTGTTACATAGTAATATACTGAGGTGGATGGACCCCGGCAAAATGCCAGGTGCCACCAAGCTGCACTGTCACTGTAGGATGAAGAGCTCTATCATTCCATATGATGAAAAGTTCATGGGTTGAGATAAGGACAGGGTAATATCACTCACTGATTTCCAAATCCATGTGTGGAAATCAGTTTAATTTATTACAAACTGAATCAGTGTAGGGTAATGAGAAATAAACACAAATATTAAAACTCCTTCCCCTCAGCCCTTCTGCTCTTAACTTCATTCTGGATTTCTCTACCTCACCCCTCCCAGCACCACAGAGGAACAGGGAATGTGGCTGGTGATCAGTTCATCACATGTTGTTTCTGCTATTCCTTCCTCCTCAAGAGGGACTGCTCACACTCTTTTCCTGCTCCAGTATGGGGTCCCTCCAAAGGAGACAGTCCTCCATGAGCTGCTTCAAAGTGAGTCCTTCCCACTGGCTACAGGTCTTCACAAGCTGCTCCAGCTTGGGTCCCTTGCACGAGTGCAGTCTTTCAGGAATAGACTGCTCCAGCTTGGGCTCCCAGGGCACAGGCAGTAAGCTCATATCTTAGCATTCTTCATTTTCTATTAAAATTGATTCTCCTAGGTTTAAATGGAGTCCAGTGGCTAGAAAACAGTTTATTGTTACCAGAAGCTATTTTTGTTATTGCTTGCTGTATCCTCGGTCAGCTCTAACTCTGTTTTTTGGCCTTCGGGGTTTTATTCGGTACACTAGTTTCTGGTAATTTTTCCACGTTAGGAGAAGTCTCATGTTTTATACCTAGTGTTTGAGCAATGTTTTAAGAAGTAAGAGCTGTCAGTATTGACAGAGCAAGAAGTTTAATATTGATAAAAGAGAAAATTCAAGATGCTCATGCAACAAAAGGGTTCTAGGAGATTTTGAACATGCAAAGCTGTCTTACCTAATAGTGTGCTTTGGAATCAGAATTTTACAGTTGTGTGAGGCAGGACAAAGGATTCTAGTCATTGGATTTTTTTATTTCTTAATTGCTCCTGAAAAGATTCAATTTGAGCATTTAGAATAAAAGCCATTGCTTTAGCTGACAAATAACAGGGTTTTTTTGGTTTTTTGTTTTTTTTTTTTTCCATTGGGATAGGAAATTTACACTATGTCTCCAGAAAAAAAATATAGTATATTTAAGACAAAACCAAACTATATGTGCTGAGCTGTCTCTGCTTTGTAGATTCTGATCCTTGTTTGCAGTGGTCTGTGTTAATAAAATGCAGAAAAATGCTACAGCCTTCACTGTACAAGTACCCCTGTACATTAGCTATACCCTGGTGTGAGCAAATTAGGAAGAGCAAAGGATAACAAAATATATTATGCTGATAATCTGCTAGAAGATTGCATTTATATATTAATATAAAATGAAGCTTCAGGAATGTTTAGAGCAGCCTGTATGAACTTTCACAGCATGATTTAATAAAATTGCAATATATGAATATACAAACTACTGGAAGAGTCATTACTTTCATTAAGAATATTACAATCAATAAATTAACCTAAAACAATAAAACCTGAGCAGCAGATATATGTAAGTCATTTACATCTTGTAGTAGACTCATTTGGTGTAGAAAAAGAATGAACATGTTATGGTGAAGGTTTCATTAGCACTTGCATTTCAATTGACTTAGAAGCACACTATAAGAATACAAAGACAATAAATATCATCTATAAACAAGAATACTGTAAAAGGTTTTGTTGGATTTTTTTTTGCAGAGATGTTCTGTGCCATTACACTTCAATAGTCATCTTGCATTTTCAGCATGAAAAAAGCTGAAAAAGCCTGTAATGGTATCATCAAAAGAACCAGTGTTCATGCTTTATATGACTGTATTACATAACTCTGCATTAACCCTATGAATGTGGTGAGACAAGCTGAAGGATTTAGAAGGTAGACTTTACCATATTCTGTTCAAGTTGCAGTAAACTGTACCTCTTCTAGAGAAATTCTCCCATGTTTGCTAAAAATTTTACACAGTCTAATTAAAATAGCCCATTGAGTCAAATTGTTTATGAACACTGTTATTTACTGACACCAAGAGATATTTTGGCATGCTTTCATCATCATTTTGTTATCTATCTTGGCAAAAAAATATAAGTCTCTTGTTCTCATTCTTTACAGAGGAAGAAGACTAAAAGGATTCCCTGACTCCTGACCGTGTGGCTGAACTCCTTTAAATTCTGCCATTTGTAGGAATAAAATTCAATATAAACTAAGCTATCAGACTGAATTACTTGCATCTTATTCTGCACCAAACAAAGATGATTGAGAATCAGGGATTACACGGGGCTTGTGGCTGGTGCTTATCACCTGTGATCTATTACTTTTCATGTAAGTACATCTGGCATCTTATGCATCACAGCAATACATGATGAACTATTTCTAAGCCAGAAATATGCAATATACCATTCCATAAAGACACAAATCCCTAACTAGTTTCTGTACTCGTATCCATATGAATGTGTATCTGCCTCTCAAAAAGGGAATTATTTCTATGACGTTTTCATTAAAATGGCTAACCAGTTCAATGACTATACAAGTATTTCTACTTTTTAACACTCAAATAAGGCATACCAACAGCCATTGCAAGTCAAAAAAGTCATCCTTTTAGCCCAAAATTACACTTGAAAAGGGAATAGCAATACTTTCTATGGAGATGTCACTTAAAATAAAAGGTAAGAATCTCAGTATGATAATTCCTTTGATATACACATCCAACTTCCATATATCATAAGAACATCTTTATTGTTACATGTAATGCTTGGTCCTTATTTCCATTTAATACAATTATTCTTTTGGCATTCAAATATCTTTTAATAAATTGTTCAAAACTAAAAAAATTATTTAATGACACGTAGTTTCTCAAGCACCCTGCTCTATCAGGTCTCTCTTTCAAGTTGATTTCTAATCTACTTAATTTCTTTCTGGAGGGACTGGAACTAGATTATTTTATGATCCTTTCCAACTCTAACTATTCTATGATTCTATAACTCTTATAGCAAGGTCTTTCAATAAGTCTAAATATGCAGGTTACACTTCTCTGTAACTTATCAAATCCAGTTATGTTGCTTTTTAGAGGTGATTGACTGAAATAGTGCATAATATTCATGAACGTATTTCATTGTTAAATGTGTAAGGATTTCTGTCCCGTTCACTGTAATTTTCTTTACAAACTCTAATGAAGAATTGTCTGTTAGGAGAAACAACTCAGATGCACTCTAAGATTTCTTTACCAAGAAAGAAGATAGAGTTCACCGTCATTCATACATATTCAGGGATCTGTTTCCTCGGGGTGACTCTTTGCATTTATTAAAAACCAAACCAAACCAAACCAAACCAAACCAAACCAAACCAACCAACCAAACAAAAAACCCTCCAGTAATGGCACTCAGGCATTCAAAAATCATCACCTTTTGAATGTTAGTGTTGTACACCTAAAGTAACTGCATTATCAGCAAATTTGTTGTTATACTTTTCTTTTTTTCATTTCACTTATAAATGTACTTAATACAACTTCATCCAGAACACCTCTCTTTGGGATTCCTCTAATATCTTCCTTTCTCCAAAGCAAATGAAAATCTCTTTTTCTATATTTTGTTTAATCCCTTGGAGCGATCCTTTTGCTCTGTGGCTGGTTAAGATCCATTGCTACGAAGCATTTTGAAAAATTCCTGAATATGAATAAAAGCAAATATTCTATCATGTGTCTTTTGATTCCTCAAAGAACTCTAGTAGATTAATAAATGTGGCTTCTCTTCAGAAAAGCCATATGATGCCTTATCACTATATGAAGTGTCTACAAACTGATTACTTACTATAGTTTCAACCAATTTGCCAATTACAAACTTCAAGCTTACTAGCCTTCAGTTCCCTAAATTTTCCCTTGAAAACTTTTAATGTGTTATTGTGTTCACAATCTCTCTTTTCTAGTGCAAGGCTGTTTCAGTAGATAAATTACAAACCATGACTCATACTTAAGCAGTTTTCATACAGTTTTTTCTTTAGAACTTTTGGGCAAAAAGTATCTACTGAAGATCTTAATGCTCATTTTGTCAGTTCTTTCAAATAGTTTAGATGATGGCATCACATCATCTGTCTTATCGCCATTGGAGAATAGGTCTAGTTTCATGTAAGGTCCTCTAAACTGAGAACTGAGTTAAACAAATCATTCTGGTTTTCTGCGGTGTCCTCATCCTCCTTGAGAACTCGATTTAGATCTTGATCTCTATGTAAGACCTACAGAAATCCTGGCAGGCTGCCACCTTTTATTTCTTTTTTTTTTCTGTGTTGGAAAAAAATTAAGGAAGATGCATTTCAAAATCTTTTTGCTTTGCCTTGTTATTATTTACGTGTATATGTTCTATTTAATTTGATTTTTCCTAGCCACAGCTTCTGCTTTTACATTTTAAAATCTCCTGCACTTTTCTACAATCTGTCATGACTTTTGACTTATTTTTTTATATACATACTCTTGACTCAATAAGAATATGTACAATGATCTTAGAAAATATTCATGCCCTCATGTTTGTTTTATCCTTTTAGCTTTTTTTTTTTTTATTCTTTTTTAAATTGTGTGACATGGTGTCACAAAATCATCTGAACTATAGGACAAAGGGACTGAAACTTTATAAAAATCACTCCAAAAGCTTATCATATGGTCTCAGTTTTGAATTTTTAGCAATTTTGTTTAGCACTGCATGTGATTTTGTAAGAATCTCACAAAAATAAGCTACTATAAATCAAAGCATTTGATAATAACATCAAAAATTTTTCTGGAGAGCATCATACCTTACTTTCTACTGTAAACTGATGCTACTGTAACTAAGGGATTATCTTTAGCTGTTTATAGCAATGTCACTCCTTTCCATGTGTGAACTAGGTCCGGTTGGCCACTGTCTTTCAGACAATCAGTTGCCACTGATGGATGAGAGAAAATGCGCACCTTTCTTATTAGAGAAAAGATAGACACGCCAAATTTGTTATGAAGCTACAGCTTTGACTTTTCTGCTGAAAACTGTGTTAATTTATCAAAGTTGCTGGGATTTTAAAAGACATAACCTATAGGACGAATTTCCAATTAGCAGCTTGGCTATGCTCTCCTGTTAACACGTATGTATGCCTGAAAGATTCATGTTTAATAAAGGAAATTTTGAGTGCATGGTCTAAGAACTAAGCATTGTCATGAGGACACCAAAACATTTTAGTCTATCTCTCACAGTGTCCTGGTTTTGGCCAGGCCCAAAGAACTTCTTGCAAGTGTTCACTGTGGCCTCATGCATTTCCCCACAGCATTTCACACTCTGTTCTCCTTCAAAATATCCTTTTTCCTGCAATAAAACTGTCTGTGCTCACTGTCAGAACTGGCTATACCCGCATCACCTAAGGAAGATTTGTGTGTTTAGTATAAAGGCAGAATAAAAGATCCATTATCTACTATTCATGGGTGAAAGTTAATAGGAAAATATAAGGGCTACAACAAATGTACTCATGTATGTTGTTCACAAATAATATGAATACAGATCCTATGTCTTTTTACTTACTACAGGAATATTATTTAACAGTCTCAAATGGTAAAAAGTCAAATCACCAACAGCTCTCTTAAGTTCATCCTCTGTTATACTGTTAAACATCCTTGACACCACAAAATGCAAATTGAGCACGGATCTACAGATATGCCATGTCAAAAATATTCAGATATTTGTGGATTTGGGTTTTGTTTTCTTTTCGGGTTTGGTTTGTTTTTTTTGTTTTTTTTTTTTTTTTTTTTTTTTTTTTTTTTTTTTTTTTTTTTTTTTTTGTTTTTTTGGTTTTTTGTTTGGTTTTATTTTGGTGTTGGAAGAGATTAGCATGCTAGTAATATTTAGGTAGAATTTTGGGTAGTTCTCTCTTTCACCTCATATGCTCATACAGGCATTGTTCTGTCTCCAGATGTCCAGATTTTTAATCTCTTTTGATCCCTTTCAGGCAAAGGTTAAAGAAATGAATTTAAAAATATAAATTAATTGTAACTATGTTATTTTTTAGGACTAGGGTTTTCTAGCTCTGAAGACTCATAAAATTTCAAGCATATACAGGGAGTTCTCCATCCATTATAGTGTATAATATACACCAAAAAAGTCTTTTTTGCTTTGTCTGAGGAAACACTGGTAAGGATAGGATCCAGTGAATCCACGGATGTGAAAAATATGGATTCCACTTAATACATTCCATCAACTATTGTATGCTTACAGACATTGTCTAGGTTTGCCTGTACTAGAAATGAAAAGTGTGACATGATAAAATGAGATATCAAGCTTCCAGAAAGTGAAAAGAAACTGTAAAGCACTAACCCACCTTCAAACCAGTTAATGAGACCTCTCCTAAAGCCAACAAATGGGTTCTTATAAAGTACAGACTGAAATTAAATTGAAGCATTTAGAAAACTTTTTTCTTCGCATTCTTGATTTCTCCTCCTTATACAAAATAAAGGAGTCCACATAGTGTAATAATAGCTATAATCCTAAAGCCCTCATTTAATTTAATTTAATGGGCAGACACATTCCAGAATGAGAATGTGGAATGATCATCTAGTCTGGGACTCGTCATCTGGGGTGATGCTTTAGTGTCTTATGAGTTCTGCAAAGGTGGATGGATACAAAGTCAGATCCACAGCCTAGAGAGACTCCAATTCGTCCATAGTTTGTCACTGAGACATATGAAACTAATTTATCAGCCATTTTTTACATCACTTTAACCTGTTGTTACCTTATACCATGGCCCTCTTTCTATTGGCTAGGAAAGCTAAAGCCGGTAGAGCTATGAAGTTTTGGGTCTTTCAGTAAATAATTTCTTCATCTGCCTTCTAAATAGCTTCTAATGCGGTCAAGAGGTAATTTCAAAAACTTTTGCAGCCACTATATCTAGTAGTCAGGGATTTATGACTGCTTTCAAACAACTTCATAACTAAGATGCAGGGAAGACATGCCATGAATTTCGAATCAACTAACAGAGATGAATCAAGGGGTAAAAAGCATCAAATGCAAATTGTTTTGTGCGAGCATCTTGATGGAGTCTGCATTAGAGGTGCATATGCTTTTGCTTTCAGGGTTTTTTTTATTAACATGGCAAGAACACATATTTTACTTCAGATTTCAATCTATACTTAACCACTGTTGTGTTTTTTCCTTTGATGTTTGTTTTATTTTTTCTTCATTAGAAGCTAAAAGGTTTGGATAAAGTTCATGAAAGTATATGTAACTTTCAAGGAGATTTGATTTCTCCATGAAATAAATTCATGCTCATTTACAGTCACCATTTGTGTCATGAATGCAGTCGGTTTATGCTGCAATTTTTACTTCTACTTTCCATGTTTCAATTGCTTCAAAACACAAATTAAAAGCAGCAAATAAAAAAAAGATAATATACTTCCAAAAAAGAACATTTTGATAAATTTGGATTCAATGGAAACGCTGTCACAGTTTAAGCCCTGCCAGTAACTCAGAATCATGCAGCCACTTGCTCACCCCCACCCATTCCTCCCCCTGCCTCTGGATGGGATGAGGAGGAGAATTGTGAGAATGTAAATCCCATGGGTTGAGATAAGAACAGTCCAATAGCTAAAGTATAATATAGAACTACTACCACATAGAATAATAATGATAAAGGAAATAACAAGAGGGAGAATATAAAACGAAAAGGGGAAATGAACCAAAACAACAAACACAAGTGTTGCACAATGCAATTGCTCACCGCCTGTCAGCTGATACCCCGCCTGACCTGAGCAGTGATCTACCCCTTCAGGGTGACTACCCCCAGTTTATATACGGGGCATGACCTGCTTTGGTATGGAATACCCCGTTGGCTAGTTTGGGTCAGGTGGCCTGCCTGCTTCTTCCCACCTTCTTGTGCCCCTCCTCACTGGCAGAGCAAGAGAGGCCAAAAACTGCTTGAGCAGAGTAAGTATTACTTAGCAACAACTAAAACACCAGTGTGTTATCAGGGTTGTTCTCAAAAGAAATCCAAAACACAGCACTGCACCAGCTACTAAGGAGAGAAAAATAACTGTTACAGCTGAAACCAGGACAAATGTTCTGGATCTCCTATTAATGGTAAAAAAATTCACCTTAGATTTGATTTCCATTGGCTTCTTTAGACAGCAAATTTGGTTTTGCCAAAGTTTTATATAATCTTGTCAGTGGGATTTCTATTTATATTGAATATTAATGCAACAATATCTCCTGAGAAAGATTATATTATAAATATTTATGTGTTTCTTATAGCCTAGCATAATTTCACTGACCAAAAGCCATGGTAGAAAACAGATTTCTAACTCACTGATATAGAATGTTTTAAGCCAAAATCTATTGAAAGATTCTCATTAACTTCAGGGGAGCCCTTTAACAAATTCAGGATGTATTTTTGACCTCCATGCCTGCTGCTAGTAAGTACATATTAAGCATGAAAAGACATCAAAAAAGCAGCCAGATACACTGCCTGGATCAAAGGAGCATGTTCACTCTTTGACCAGTTCTACAGCACGCTTCTGTTTTCCCACAGGCTGTTGGGGCTAGGCAACATCAATCCTTTGTGCCTTTTACTACTCCTCTTTTCTGTGGCTTTGTTCATCGAGTAGGAGCCTTTATAGTGTCCACAGCAGAGCTCTCAAGTTGTTTGTCTCCCACGAATGAAGTCACGCACACTGAACAAATACCTAGTGCTTCTTGTCTTAACAGTAGGCTCTTATCTGAAGCCCAAGTGGCTTGATGGGGGCAGAATAGCAACCTCAGCATGAAGTTGGGAGATGTGCTTTGACCAAGGATTCTCCTAGGTGACACAGCCCTTGGTGCGCCTTCATAAGCTTTCTTCCCCTATTTGATCCTGCAACCCATGCTGGCTGGTGGGAACTGATGAAGCAGCTATCCATTATAATAGTTTTACAGTCAGTTACAAAGTTAGATAGCAAGTGATATTTAGAAGTGCTTTTTATTGCTTTGACATTGGAGACTGAAAAGACCTTTTTGCAAGGCTCTGTTCTTTCTGTGCTTACAGAAATACTGAAAAAATTCTACTGCTATATTTTCAATGGCCTGTTACAATTTGCCATTTGTGACAAAGTTCAATAAATAGAAAGTATAAGGTGCATCAAAATTATATTTATGAATTCTCTTCATCTGCAGAATACCTGCTTATTAGTTATATTGCACATTTAGCTCTAAAGGTTCTGATTATAATCAATAACTAATCAGAAAGTAACTTACAAAAATGAAGTTTTGAATAATACACAACTGAGTCATAACTTCCCAAGAACATAAATACTAACCCTTTTATTGAAAAAATATGCAGTTAGCACTTTTTTTATTGTGGCATCTATTTCAGAAACAAATTTTTAAAGGCAATTTTCGGCAGCAGCCTCTTCTTTCAAAAGGTCTGTGTCTACAGCACTGAATCCACTTTAATCAGAAAAGTTGGATAAGTGCCCTATCAAATGTGTGGTGCAGGGGACAGCATGCAGATGGAACTAATTGGAATGGAAAGTTCCTAGTAGAAAGCCCTTCTTAAAAGGCACCCTCTCTGAAGTGGACAAAAATGAAGCATAAATCCATCTGAAGAACATTCAGCTAACACTTGTTTTAGCTTTGAAACATAACTCAAATGCTGCAGAAGAAAGTGTGATGAATAGAGTTATTTATAGATGTCCAGGTTTGGAAAGCTTTGCCTATAAAGAAAACTCACAGACAGTCCAGTGAGGTAAGTATCAATAATGTAATAAGAGTTAATGTGACCATCAAAAGAAAGATAAAATTGAAAACTTTTTGAACACACTTCCTAGACTGAGGGCAAACTGCACAAAGGATCCTTACTAATAATGCCAAAACATTGAGCCAAATTCACTCCTTGTGTGACAGTGCTGAATTCCAGTGAACAACATCAGGGACTATCTTGGTCCGTTCTGTTTACATATCTTAGCTATAAGCACCCAACAGTAGCCAAAACATATTGTGTTTGAAGCAATAGCATTTAATTGTCCAGAGGTGAAGTAAAAAAAGTAACATCCAATTTTACTGACAACTCAATTCAACTTAGGTTTAATTGAACTGCCTACAATAAACTGGAAGTAAATCCTGCTCAGGAAATGGCTTCACTACCCACCCCAAACACAATAGCATGAATCAAACATTTCACTAACAGAAAACAAAACAAAACAGAGCTGTTCTCATTTCTTATGGGCACCCTGAAGATAAAACTCTAGTACCTAATAGCTTCTGAAAGCTGGCTGCTTTATGTTTTTAGCTCTTCCATGGGCAACTTTTATGCTACCTTTTGGGTGCACGCTAGCATTTGTTAATACTATTTATAAAACATACATGGGTAGAATTAGGGTAATTTTAACAGGCCTGGGATTTCTGAGCTTCTCATCCAGTTCCAGGAAGTAAACAACATAGAAGAATAATTTATATGAGCAGAGCCTTAAAGTTGCATGCATCATATGTCACCCTGTACAGTCACAAGAGTCGGTATTGCATGTGCAGTGAGTCTGGACTCCAATGGTTCTGTTGATCTACTATATCAGAGCTGCAAAGCACATTCATCTTACTCTGTACTAGGTCTGAAACATCCAGACCTAGCTGACAGTCAGCGTCAGGTCTCCTTTTCATTCTAGAGTCATGTGAATCAAGGTATAATAAATCCAGAAAAAAAGCAATTAATTAATAAAAACAAAACAAAACAAAACAAAACAACCGAAACAACCAAACTAAAACAAAATCAAATGCCTTTTTTTTTTTTCCTTACAATGAGAAAAACATTAAACCTAAAGTCAAGGAAAAGTACTCCTTATAACTGCTATGTCTCATCTGTTTTTTTCCATTGCAGTTTTAGTTGGATAGCTTTTTTTGCTCCCAGTACTGCTTTTAAAGAGCTTCTGTAAGATTTTACATGTTTATATTTCAACTACATGTTGCCCTCGTATGAGGTTAGGTAGTTATCAGGAAAAGAACTAGTGTCAGTCACTTGAGGTATTATAAAATCTTTTCTGCTGTCATTAATATGTGCCTCTTACATGGCTCACAACTCTTATTTGGCTTTTATCAATGGCCATTATTATAGAAGAGATGAAAAGCTGCATTAATTCACCAGAACATCAAAAAGCATAACAGGGTTGGCTCAAGAGGTTCACACTAACAGCAAAGGGCTGTTACAGTGCACCTTTAGTAACTACTCAGCCATTCTTCTCCTACACTGACCCAAAAAACCAAACTGCATCTACAAGAGTGTTAGAAAAAAGACTGTAGTTCACATAAGTATCCCATTATCTTTACAGGGTTGTTCCCAGTTCCCAGGCTGAGTTGTTTCCACCAAAGACAGATAATTGCTTCAGCAATAGTATGACTTGGGGCAGTACCAAATGAAAACCAAAATAACTACAGCCATGCACAGAGTTGATCAGAATATTACATTTCTGTTTTTGCAAAGGTTCCAACTTTTCAAATAAGCCTTTCACCTCAACTGAGAATGTAGACTTAGTTTGATAGTTTTCTGCTCAAAGTGAACAGGTGGGGGTTTTTTGTGGTTTTTTTGTTGTTTTTTGTTTGTTTGTTTGTTTTTGTTTTTGTTTTTGTTTTTTTTTAATTTGTTGTTGTTTTGTTGTGGGGTTTTTTTTTCTTGTTTTGATTTTAAATTCAGAGAAAGAGATTCTTTTCTTCTCGAAAAAAAGAAAAAAAAAAAAGAAAAAAAAAAGTCTGGCCTACTAAAACTGCCATGATCCTTTCCTCTCAAGAAGTTAAAATAGTGCCTCAGTAATGTGATAATCCTTCAGTGGGTGGTCATGGGACCCAGCAGCAGCAAACAGTACCCTCACTGAGAAAGACCTACTAGGCCCTCAATATTAGGACAAGGTGTGGGGCAGTAACTTAAACGATATCTACTCTGGGACTCAGTGGCTACAAAAGCAAAAGGCAGACAACCTAGAAACACAAACCATTCCATCTTCAAACAGCAGAAACCTTCTTTCAGCATGTCTCGGGTTCTTTTTCTGCCGGCACTAAGACCAAAGACAGTTCACATAGCAAGGCCATACCAGACCCAGGTGCTGAATGTCATGGAGACCAGGAAAATCATGATAAAAAACATCATAGGCAAATATTTGCCTATGGTTCACTGAGAGTTCACCAAAAGGTTTCTATAAGGTACTTTTTTTTGTAAAATATATGCCTTCTTACTCCAGAATAAATCTTTTTCATCTTTTTATTAGAAAAAATGAAACACAACAGTGAGCACCTGTTGTGTTAAAAGTGGGGGAAAATGAACCCCATGCTTTATTAGAGGAAGGACAGGGAGTGGCTCCGATATGTAACTACCACTCTGGCCACGTTCACTAATTTGAGCCTTACTGATCCAGATTCACTGATAGCATACCACACTGCCCAAATCAATCAGCTGCAACTATCGGTCCTGACGCGTTTGCTATTTCGAACCTTACTGATCCAGATTCACCAATCGTGCACCACACTGCATGATCAATCGTCCTCCTGAACTCTAATGGCCACACTGAGAGATGGGGTTGCGTCCAGTGAGAAAATTATGATTAGTTACCAAAAGAGTGCAGTTTATTGGTGCAACAGGTACAGGTTCTTATGGATTGCCGGTGATAAAAACTCTGCAAAGCGCATGCGAATAATAGTTACATGTATACAAGCGCTTGATAAAGTTAACACAGCATAGCTCTAAAGTATACAGGTGACAATAACTCTATAGAGATTCTAAGTTTTCCCGGGGAAGCACTGAATACAGTGCAAGTCTTACTCACAGGCGTCCCTATGGGGGGGGGGGGGAAGAGAGGTCCAGCCGGTCGATCGGTCCCAGGAGTCTGTTGTTGTGATCTTCCTTGACTCGCCCGTGATGATATCTTCCCCAATATCCCCCTCGCCTTTGGTTTATTTTATATTATTTTCACCTTCAAGGTGGAGCTTGAATGACTCTAGTCATACATACCTTTATTACTATTGGTGTAAATTTCTCTTGCTTCAATTTAAAGTTATATGACACTAAAAATTCAGAGAGCATGCTCAGAGAGGGGTGGTCTCATTTTGGAGGGGGGTTGCATTGGAGATGAGAGTGTATTTTAGCATGTAAATGCATTATAACGACATTATAATGAAGCAAAGTTCACACTGAGGATGGCATTCTGTCAAAAAATGACAGGCTGCTGGCTCAGGGTAGGAAGTATGCAGCTTATCAGTTTCTTACACCACCTAGTTCCCATCTTTTTGCTGAAGTTAGGACAAAGCGTAACCGCGAGACCTACACCTTGCTCTACCCTCCGCCTGTTATGGGAACCGCTGTGAAGTGAACATTTCTGGCATACCAGGCATTACTGCGCCTCGCCCCGAGAAGCCCTGAGGATCCATTTTCCCTTATATATGGACAATGATGCATTTTAAATATAAGTTCAATTCCACATTTCCTAATTATCCCACAGCACCACATATCACTAATGACAGTAATGTATTCATCAGATCCAATCTGTTTACAAGAAGTCACAATGGAACCATTTGTTAGCAAAGTTCAAGTCTAGCAGCGTTTATTACTCTTACTGGACCCTTAGGTCGCAATATCTCATGCAAGCAGCATCCTTGTCTAAGAAACAGTTCAGAGAAAAATATTTTTTCTGTATTTATCCCACCCTTGTTACACTGCTATATTATTATTTTTAAAGGATTAATAAAGAAATAGTATTTCCAGAATTTCTGAAATCAGAAGAGAGGGACTCTGAGTTCCTAAACATCTTTGTTTTGTATTCTATTCCTGAGAGTTTGGTTTGTAGCTATCTGTCTCCAGTGCTCTGTTTTTGATCCCCCTCCCACCAGTCTCAGCCTAATTCAACTTCTTGCACCTTATGATGTGAAGTTTTGCCGCTTACTGAAAAAAATACACATTAAAAGAATCCTTAAAAAAAACACATGAGCAATTGCGCTAGGCAGATGCATGTAATAGAACAGAATGGAAAACTGGTATTTCCTAAAGTGATTTTCTGGATGCTGAATTTACAGAGATGAAAACACAGAGGACTGGGAAAGGACAGCACAAACTCTGCTCCCTACTGGTTTATCCCGTTTTACAACATTGTGTCTATGAAAAACTTCAGTAGTTTCTTAGACTTTTTAGTGAGAACGAAGCAAAGATGTATTAGCACTCATTACAATAACAATTTCTGCTATAAAAGCAAACATCCACTACTGAAACAGGTCAAAACTATTTATAAAGGAAAAACTCAAATGACTTCTTTCAGATGAATAATAAAAAGTAAAACTAAATGCAAAGGAAATATCGACTTTTCATCTTGTGACCACCATAAAGTTCATAATAAAGCTGATCTAGAATTATGACATCATAAATCAAAACTTGTTTTGTGGCATCTGTTTTTATTTCTGTTTAAAATTATTGAAGTCTTTTAGGACTGAAAAGGGATCTTTCCAAATAATAGAGTGTAAAAATTTATTAAGTAGAATAGCAAAACAAAGTTGAATAATATGAACTGTCTCATTCATTGCAGGAAGGAATTAACACTGAAACCTTGGTGAAAATATATAAATACCAGTGGTGTTAATTGTTCCATATTTCCAACTGCTTCACACTAATACTACTGGCAGCGTTATTACTTCATATCTATATTTTGTGTGCCACTTCTCTTTGTTGTCAAATACTCCAACTGTTGCCCCCACAATAAGGGGTATCTATTGGAACCTGGAGTCAGCTCTAGCTTTCACAGTTTTGAGGCTAAGATTTTGTAGCTCTGGTACAAAAATCTCTGAAATACAGAGAACTTAAAATGTGGTCATAGAGCCAAGAAAATTGGTAGCTATAAAATAAATACAGCTGGGCTACCCTACTGTATATTTTTGTATTTAATTCTTCAGAGCCATCCAATGTGAAAAGACATTATCAATAAATATTAAGGTGCTAGAAAAGATTAACCCAGAATCCAGGAATCAAATAAGAGGCAAGAAGGCTTTCTTCATACTCTCCAGGATAGTTTATGAAATATTTCTAACTATGATTTGAATCAAAGTTTCTCTTCCCTTGAAAAACACACACTTAATATTCATGTCTGAATTTTTTAGTGGGGTAATTTCAGACAATTGTATGGGAACAGAGTCACACATAAAAATAAGGACATCTCCTGTAAAAGGAGGTATAATAAAGGATGGTTCTGGAAAAAACTCTCACATAAAGGACTAAGAATATCCTGTCCACTTCTGTGGTAAAACTGGTAAACGAGGAAAAGTCATCTTTGGAAGAGTGATTGGCTCAGAATCAGAGAGACAAAGCATAAGAAAATAGAAAGGATGTTAAACAATTACTTAAGCACAGCCTGTACAAATGAAATTAATGAACATTTACCTACACCAGAAATTAGATTTACCAGGACAAAAGGAAATAAATTAGAAAGTATCTTGATAACAGAGTTGATGATTATTAAAAGGTTTGAAACTTGCACAATGCTAACACTCTAAGACCACTGTGTATATATTCAAGTCCAAGATCACTAAAAAGAGTTAGAAAATATTTATTGTGGATATTTTTGTGAGTTTATTAAGCTCAAGAGAATATATTAAAGCCTGGAACTTGGCCAAAATCATTACTGGCAAAAGAATAGTAGTACCCTAGGAATTTTCATATGCCTTTTTCTTAGCCAAATTCATTGTAACAGAACACATAAAATTACTTTAGTTTATGTAATTTCATTTCCTATGAAACCAAGTATTTTAAGCATTCTGTGAGCTAGAAGCAGGAGAATGCACCTTCTTCAGGGAGGCACTTCTTGATAATATGCATCAAATCATGCTTACTACAATAAAGTTAGGCTTGGTTTTCACTGTCTTCCATGCATTGCTTGAGGAAGGGCTTGGGAAGAGCTGTTAGGGAGAAAATGACAACTGGTGACTCCTGTTGAACTAGCACTAGTTCTGGTGTAAATTAGCCACTTGAGCTAACATTACTATACCAGTAGCAATCAAGTAACCAAGGAATTAGATTCTACTAAGTAGTATAAGAAACACAGATCTGCACAAATTAATTGGCTTAAATGTGCTGTCCCACAGTCTTTCTTGGTTCACATCTGTGGCATGGTTTGGGTGAAGACAGAGAAAGCAGACCAGGACACTGTGTCGTAGGAGCTTCACATAGAAAGGGAATGTATCTGTACAGGTACAATTCTGGACTTCTCATTCACTAAAAGAATCCATTCCTTTCAAACTGTCAGATATCACCCGGTCCTCAGATGTTTGAAGTTAATCAACATGAGAGTTTTCACAAGGAGAGATGTAAATTATGAGGTGCTTAATACTAATTTAGTGGAAGCATTTGCTTTTGCTAATTTTTTTATCCAAGTTTTCAGAAAGAAACTTGTGTGGGACTACAGACAACTTCTCTTATGAATGACCAAGAGCTAGTCAGAGGCATTTTCAGCACCTCTACATTGCAAACTACAGAAATCTAAACTAGATTTTCATAGTCTTGCTGACATGTAGGAGCAGACTACCTGTAACAGCAGAGAGTGGAGTTGAAAAGAAGCCTAATCTACTGAAAAACTGCCTAAGAAGGGTATTTTAGTCTTTGTGGTGCTCTCTGCTACCGTGCCTAGACAGCTCCCAGTGCCATTCTAATTAACTTAAATATGGCTCACTAGAGCCATCTCTGTACTGTATTCCTCAGGAGTGGTATACCAGTAGCAATCTGCAAAATCACTTTGTGGGATAAAAATGGACATACAGGGTCACTTTAGATAGTCTTGTACTTATGCGAAATGAGCATCCTAAAAAAAGGACAAATAAGACATCTTCCCTGATGTGAATTTTAATTAGACATTAGAGCAAACTGAAGAAGAGAGTGTTGGTAAAACCTTGCCATGTTTAAACTTCATGTAGATTCATGAGATTAATTCAATATGAGCTATGCAACCATACATAGACAGAAATACAACAGTTTTCATATAAATTCTGTTTGTTTCATTAAAAGCATGGGTTATGAGAATGAAGAGAAATCTGTAGGCAAATTTTCTATAGCAATGTTTGCTATATATGTAGATTTTTTTTCCCCTAGCAAAACACGCAGTCTATTACCACAGATTAGGAATAGAAACCAGAAATTACACAAAATGTGCTAGAAACCTATGAAAGACTGACTCTACAAATGATGCAACAGAGCAGAGATCAAAACTGAAAGCCATTTTCTACTCCAATGCCCAAAATACAAAAAGCAGGAGAAAGATACAGGTGTATCTTAGAATTAAGCTTAGTTTTAGGAAAATTAGATATAGCAGGAAAAGAACACATATGCATTGCAAGTAGCTTTGGTTTTGGAAAAACATAGTAATTCCAAATATACGTGCCGAAGAGTAGTACACCTTTTCTTGAAATTCATCTCATATTTTGGCTTGTTTGCTGATTGTTCTCTTTAGCCATGTCAAGTATTCAGGCATGAAACTATGATAATTTACAATAACGGTGATGAGACTGAAAATAAATGATCTTAAAAATGAATCTTTAATTAAACCAAATATCTGAGCATGTATAATGCTAATGGTTTCTACACACATATACTTGAAAGATTTATTCAGTACTGTTTTTTGTTGCTAAATTTCACATATACATATAAAGTAATGCAGAAAACAATTGTAGAAAACTTTATAGGTAATTGATATGCATTATAGAAAAATATCTATTCCATCCAGGTGGATTGCAATATGGAGAATATAGTATTAATATTATATTTAGGTTTTGATTATAGAATACTTATATTTTATTGAACTCCCTGTGTAAAAAATATTTCAGCAGCTAGATAAAGTAGATAAAAACATATCTTAGTCTCCATATGTAACAACTATTTTCTGCATGCAAAATATAATTTAACATACTCTTGCATATATGAACACACAGGAATTTAAATATTAAGTCTCTAATGATTTGAAAAAGATGGCACTAACTGGAAAAAGGGACAAGAAACTATGTAGAAGGTTCTAGAGGGGCAAAGGTAGGTTATTTTTTATCCCGTGTAAGCTCTCATATAGCTGACTGTTCAAGATAGTCTGCCCATAAAGAAGAACAACAGCTAATGAGGATGGATGTATCACCTAAGTGTATCAGAAATGGCTGCAGCAAGAAAAGAATTGTGATGCATGCAGAGGGCTCTTTTTTGTTCAGCTCTCTCTAGTATGACTGTCTTTGAAAATTAAAGAAGGTGTTGTGTGTCTACATTTTACATTTGTTAAAATGTCATTGCAGAAAAAAAATGTTAACCAGATTTAAAAATGTTGATTTCATAGCATCTTTATTTTCCAAAGGAAATATTTAAATATTTCTGTTAGTACTCGCAGAAAACAAGTCCTTTATAAAAGAGTGAATTAGGTTTAGTTATAATGAAGATGAACTAACAAAGATAAGAAAACTTTTTTATAAAGAGATAGTGATTTACTTACAAAACGATTCAGAGGTGTTAGTGACATTGATGGCCAAAGTGTATGTGCTGTTATAGGAGATGGGAAAAAGTAATCAATATAGGAAAATCATGTCTTTTTTGTCCTCTGGAGAAAACAAAATATACCACTTTAATATTGAAAGTGTTTTCCCAGTGCTGTTTCTATGCACTCAGCAACATAAAAGAATAGACAATTTGGCACTTCTTACAGGTGTTTAGTTTGATATTCACTAAAAATAAACATCCTGAACATACTTGCATTTTTATCAGGGAACAGCAAATTTGAAAAGGAGTGGGAGCTTAACCATTTCAAAGTCTTTCACAACAGTAGAAGGAGGCTTATCAGATTTGTTTATTTGCCTTAATGATGTAAATAAACCTTCCACTTAGAAAAAACACGAGAGTAAATATAGGGAATATAGTTGCTTTATCAATTGCTATACTATTAAATAAGAGGGAAGAAGAGCTATGTAGGTTGTTACACTCAAACACCAGATGAATAGCATTTGTCAGCTTGAAAGCAGCTTTAAATCTGAGAAGCATTTATCTCCTGGAAATTTGCAGTCAAACTGCTAGTCTGCCATTCACATCTGGAGAGAATGAGATGGCATTCTTCCTTGGATAAAGGTGTATGCTGCAGTTGAGCCCTGAACGTGAGAAACAAATGAACAGGGGTTGATCTGTAGCTACAGGAACATCTCTGAGCTAGTGACAGTGCATACAGCTAAGAAAATCACAGTATGGTGTCACCTCCAGAGAAACACTGGACTTCACTGTGGTGCAAACACCTCTGTATGCCATAAATCGTTCCCTGTCAATCCCTTTCCCCAAGGGAGTTACCAGTGCTTTGCTGGTGATCAGTGTTAGCCATAGATGGGCTCCAGCATACACGCTGGCTCAACTGCTGATGCTGTTACATGAAGAGGATGAAAGAAGGATTTTTTAATATATATTCTCACTCTTTCATCACCCACTCAGTGAAGAGGTTGTTCATCTACTCATTGCCTAACCTAGGTCAAGTGCTCTGTACCAAGGCCAAAGACACAGGACAGAAGGAGGAAACTCACTTAGCACATGAGAATGTCACACAAACAATAGTGTGGCACTCAGGGTGACTTTGCAAGGATTCAGAGGAGCAATCCAGTTGACAATTAACTGATGGTTCTAATTTTTACCTAAGTGGTTCTTTTTTGTCAGTAACTTTCAAAAGGAGGAAGAAAATATTTTAATAGACGTGGTTCTAATACAGGCTATGCTAGGTGAACCAGTAACTTTTCAAATCAAACTGTGGTAAGGGTTTTTTTGTCACAAGGCTTCCCTCACATTGCTATTTGTTTGCAGATAAAAGATTTTAATAGTTTGCAAATAATTCAAACTTTTAAGGTGTCCCCGATGAATTATCATGGACAACTAGGCTCTTCCTACACTCTAGTTCAGCATATAGCTTAAACATTCAAGCATTGTCCATTTGTGCCTCAGCCTCTGTGTTGTTAGATGATAAACATACTCACTGGAGTGCTAGTTAGTTCATTCAAAAGCAGGAATAGTTGTGATTAGTTCTCCCTGTGCAACCATTGACACTCTGTCATGGGCTCAGCAGCAGCAGCCATTTTCCACCTTCTCGGTAGCTGGTGCAGCACTGTGTTTTTGACTTCTGGCCTGGGAACAGCGCTGATAACACCAATGTTTTCAGTTACTGCTTGATAATGTTTTGGTCTGGCCAAGGACTTTCTGAGCCTCATGCTCTGCCAGAGAGGAGGGGGAGCCGGGAGGAAGCAGAGACAGGACACCTGACCCAAACTGACCAAAGAGGTATTCCATACCACAGCACGTCATGCTCAGGATGTAAAAACGGAGGGCAGAGCCCCAGAAGGGTGGGGGTTGGCTGCTGGGTCTGGCTTGGTATCGGGTGGTGAGCAGTTATATCCTGTTCCTTGTATTTCCCTGGTCATTATCATTATTGGTGGCAGCAGCAGTGGTTTGTGTTATACCTTAGTTTCTGAACTGTTCTTATCTCAACCTGTGGGTGTTGCATTCTTTTGATTCTCCTTCCCATCCCTCCAGGAGCTGGGGGGAAGTAAGAGGGGGGAATGAGTGAGCAACACTGTGTGGCTGAGAGACTTAAACCACGACAAGCTCACATCTATAGGTGAGATCAAGACTGAATCAAATCCCTTTGAAAGTATAAGAACAAATCATGCTTGATGTCATCAGATTGGAAGGCCACTAATCTAGCCTTTGTTTATGTGGTTCTCAGTTTAAAAAATTTAGCCTCCTATGGTCCAAAAGTAAGTTCTGGATCATGCTGTAACAGTTACAGATTTACAATTACAATGATGGTTTCTAGGGCACAGTCCCAACTCTTCCTTTCCTTTACTCTTTAAATCTTGTGCTTTTCTAAAATAAAATAAACAGCTTAATTAGATTGGAAGTCCATATCCATCAGCAGAATACCTTAAATACCTTAGTAAGACATGGCTGATCCATGCAATCACTAAATAGCTTCTGAAGCTGCACTTACTGATGGGTCAAACTCACCTGTGTCCTCAGTTACTGCTGGTAAGTTTCTGCAGCATTTTCACTGCTAAAGTCTTCAATAACCTAGTAAGCCTTATATAAAAATACCAAATGCAATAAATTCTGTTTAGCCACAGGCAGTGTTTAAGTGGAGACTGACATAACCAATACTGTCAAAAACAATATTAAGAACAATATAAATCAATTAGGTGTAAACTTTCAACTAGAAATTTCCTTTTAGGCTAAAGCCTTAAAGTTCAGCTATTCTAAGGACTTGCATTGTCTACCTTTTCTAATCAATATTATTAACATAAAAATTGTTCTTGATATAATCAAAATAACTGATAGTTTTAATATTGTTGGCAAAAACAGTGACAGAAATAATCTGACCGTGAAGAGAGTAATACAACTTCATCAACTTCGAAGTGATTAAAAAAATGCATAACTTTCAGCTCCTGGATTTTCTCTTTCAATGCTATCAAAGAAGATAGGAGAAGTTACATGAGACCCACAGCAAGCTTTTTTGCATTCAGAATAATATTAGTGCAAAGCCAAAGTATGTACTATAAAGATTTTGTTAATTTTGAAGTGCAGTAGAAAAAGAAAGCATGTGTCATGGGTTCAGCAGTAGCAGTCATTTTTCTCCTTCTTAGTAGTTGGTGCAGCACTGTGTTTTTGACTTGTG
>JANRGW010003298.1:23998-50302 GCA_024733675.1 Psilopsiagon aymara
AGGGACAACGTGGGCCCTCTCCAGAAGCTATCGGGAGAACTGGCTACCCTGGATTTGGAAAAGGCTGAGGTTCTTAATGACTTCCTTGCCTCAGTCTTTACTGGTAAATGCCCTGAGCACACCAACCAAGTCTTGGAAGAAAGACACAGGGACAGTGATAATGAAGATCCTGGGCCCACATTAGGAGAGGATCTGGTTTGAGACCATCTTAAGAACCTGAAAGTGCACAAGTCCATGGGACCTGATGAAATCCATCTGCGGCTCCTGAAGGAGCTGGCAAATGAAGTTGCTAAGCCACTGTCCATCATATTTGAATAATCATGGCAGTCAGGTGACGTTCCCAAAGACTGAAAAAAGGGAAATATAACCCCCATTTTCAAGAAGGGGAGAATGGATGAGGAGGGGAACTACAGACCAGTCAGCCTCACTTCTGTGCCTGGCAAAATCTTGGAGCGGATTCTCCTGGAAGGCGTCCTGAGGCACATAAAAAACAACAAGGTGCTTGGTGACAGCCAGCATGGCTTCACTCAGGGGCAATCCTGCCTGGCCAATTTGGTGGCCTTCTATGATGGGGTGACTGAACTGATGGACAGGGTTAGAGCATCTACCTGGATATGTGCAAGGCGTTCAACACTGTCTCACATGACATCCTTGTCTCTAGGTTGGAGAGACATCAATTTGATAGGTGGACCACACAGTGGATAAAGAACTGGCTGGATGGCCACATGCAAAGAGTTGTGCTCAATGGCTCAGTGTCAGCTCGAGGCCAGTAACAAGTGGTGTCCCTCAGGGATTTGTGTTGGGACTGGTCTTGTTCAACGTCTTTGTTGGTGACATGGACAGTGGGATTGAGTGCGCCCTCAGCAAGTTTGCCAACGACACTTATGTGTTTCATTCGCTATGCTGGAGGGAAGGAATGCCATCTGGAGGGACCTTGACACGCTTGTGAGGTGGGCTGATGCCAACCTGATGAAGTTAACCATGACAAGTGCAAGGTCCTACACCTGGGTCAGAGAAATCCCAGGCACAGCCACAGGTTGGGCAGAGAAGAGATTCAGAGCAGCCCTGCGGAGAAGGACTTGGGGGTGTTGGTTGATGAGAAAATGAACATGAGCTGGCAGTGTGCACTCACAGCTCACAAAGCCAACCGTATCCTCGGCGGCACCAAAAGGAGCATGACCAGCAGGTCGAGGGTTGTGATCCTGCCCCTCTACTCTGCTCTCATGAGACCTCACTTGGAGTATTGTGTGCAGTTCTGGCATCCTCAACATAAAAAGGACATGGAACTGCAGGAACAAGTCCAGAGGAGTGCCACGAGTATGATCATGTGACTGGAGCACCTCCCGTATGAAGATGGGATGAGAAAGTTGAGGCTGGAGACTCAGCCTGGAGAAGAGAAGGCTGCATGGAGACCTCATAGCAGCCTTCCAGTATCTGAACAGGCCTATAGGAATGCTGGGGAGGGACTCTTCATTAGAGACTGTAGTGAGAGAACAAGGGGTAAAGGGTTTAAACTTAAACAGGGGAAGTTTAGGATAGATATATGGAAGAAATTCTTTACTGCAAGAGTGGTGAGTAACTGGAATGGGTTGCCCAGGGAAGTTGTGAATGCTCCATTGCTGTCACTGTTCAAGGCCAGGCTGGACATAGCCTTGGGTGGCATGGTTTAGTGCGAAGTGTCCCTGCCCATGGCAGGGGGATTAGAACTAGATGATCTTAAGGTCCTTTCCAATCCTAACTATTCTATGATTCTATGATTCTAACTGGACACAATACTCCACATGTGGCTTCCCCAGGACAGAGTAGAGAGGGAGGATCAACCCTCTTGACCTGCTGGTTGGTCTTCCTAATGTACCCTAGTGAACCATTAGCCTTCTTGACTCCAAGGGTACATTGCTGGCTCTTGGTTAACTAGTTGTCCGCCAGGACTCCCAGGACCTTCTTTACAGAGCTGCCTTACAGCAGGTCATCCCCTAACCTGTACTGGTGCATGGGCTTATTCCTCCCTAGGTGCAGTCTTTGTTGAACTTCATTAGCTCTATCCACCCAACATCTTTAGCCTGCCCAGCTCACTGAATGACAGGACAGACTTCAGGTGTAATGGCCACCCCTGCCTGTTTTGTATCATCAGCAAATTTGTTGAAGACACACTCTGTCCCTTTATCCAGGTGATGAGCAAGTTGAATAAGTCTGGATCCCATACTGACCCCTGCGGAATACTGCTAGCTGCAGGCCTCAACTAGACCATGCACCAATGGTCACAACCCTCTGAGCTCTGCCATTCAGTCAGTTCTCAATTCACTTCACTGTCTACTCCTCTATCCCACACTTCCTGATCTTACCTATGAGAATATTATGGAATAGAACGTCAAATGCTTCACTTTTTTTGGTCCAAGCCATCACTGCTATAAATGGAATTAATGAAATAATAAGTGAATATCGCTCAAGAACTTCAAATATATACTCTTTCTTAATTTGTATTTATTCTCACAAGTCTATTCTTTATGGCCATTACCTGCAGGGAATTTGCACAAAGAAAAAGACTACAGTTGAAAACTATTCAGTTGTCAATTGTGAAAAAATAATTCATGTCCATAATCATGATGACAATGATGCCATCAGTAATCATAAATCACCATTATGAATGCATGATCACTGATTATTGTAGCACTGGGCTTTTGCTTGGTACCCAGTAATATTTTAGGAGCAACATGGCAAACTGAAAACATTGGCAGAGTAAGCTTTACTGCAATGAGACTGCTAACTTACAATGTAACATTTCTAAAAATATTATGGAGTTTTATTGTTTCCTATTAAGGTGTAGTCGAACAGGCTGCTTGCAAATAATAACCTCTAAATTATTCAAATGTGATAGAATCATGCATTCTAAGACGGAACTAATTACAAGAATGGACTGGAGTCTTCTATAATCTGGAATATTGTTTTTTAATCTAATTCTGCTCCTGAGATAATTACTCAGAATCCATCACTGTCAGGATTATAGCAATAATCAAATTGGAGTTAGAAGCTGTTGATAATATCTCAGAGTCCAATTTCTCCCCATGATAAGGAGATCAAATCAATTCAGCAACTCAGAATTACATTAGGATTATTCTAAATATAGTTTGTATGCATCATTTTATATTTTTTTTCATCTTAGGTTTATGTTCACATTATTTGGAATAAATATATCCACACCAAACTTTTGACGGTATTTTAAAAATAAAAACCAACGATTCTTAATTTATCTGAACAGTACATTCATGACAAGAACAACAGAACTACAGCTCTCTTTCCGTTTCCAGTACTGATTTATGATTCAAAAGGAGGACAACCAAATGGGCCCTGAATATTTCTCTTTGAGTCCTGCGAGAATAATAAGAAAGAAATTGTCTTTAATTTGCTAAGTATGCCCATATATTTTATAATCCAGTGTTACTAAAGTTATAACACCTATGTAATTGGTTATTTTTCATTTTAAAATTACAATAAATATCCTCTTTTCAAATTATATGAAAGCATTTTGTTTGGTTTAAATTTACACAAAAGGGAAGATATGGATTGCATTTTCCAAAGAGGGTAACAATTTGCAGGTAGACCAAGCTTTTCAGGAGAAAAACACTTAAACTTAGTAAACAGAACTGTATTAATGATATCACATTACTGAAATCAGGCTACAGAAATATTTTCTTTTTTTTTTTTTTTCTTTACTGCATTTGTAATTAATTACTTGCATTTGTTTACTGGATTCAGAAGTTATTTGTTTATGTATTATCTCAATGATTTTGTGTTTTCCGTTGTCCTATTGTTATACAAGAAATGAGTTACCAATTAACTGCTGATTATGTATGGTCTTGAAAAGTCAAAGATATGTATCCAATTGCAAATCTGCCTGAATATTGCTGGTTTACATTTTTGTCCAAGAACATTATTATTGTCAATTTTTCCAACCTTTACCCAAGTTAATCATTTTGCTATACATTGTCTACTCAGCAGATGTAGCATGACATTTCTTTTCCACATAGGAAAGAGGAGATAAAAAAGGCCTAGGAAGGAAAATGGGAAACAAACAAAATATATAGATGCTTCAAGAAAAAGGACAAAGGTAAAATATGTAGTAGCAGAGAAGAAAGATTAATTCTAGTAATAAGCAATAATTATCAACCTATCAAATATAAAAGCACAAACATACCCAATGTTGTGCCAATATTCACAATCCTCTATTCATTTTCTAGTAGGTGTAGCAGTCGTATTTTGCACATTTTATATCTTGTCAGGCATCCAGTCAGTATATTTTAGCATTTTAAAAGAAATTATTTTATCAACCTACTTAAAAATGTAAATTAAAATCAGAAGAAAAAATCCTATTTCTGTCAAACAAAATATGTGATTAAACCTAAAATGACCCTTTCAATTTTTATTGTCCAGGAAGATGTTGCACTCTTGATGGTACCTACAATTCACTTCCACAAAAATTGTCAGCCAAAAATATATACAAAAGCATATGTAAATGAATATATTACTATTATTTTTACTATTACTACTATATGAGCCTAGCTTTCATTTATATATAGTAAGACTCCTAAATAATACACATACCACTGCATGCCATACTTACACTCTTAAGGAACATTAAAGTGGAAATAAATTACAGTATATTCAATTCATTTTGATGCTAGATTATGTGGGCAGAGAGACGTAAAGGGAGAAATAGGGTTTTGACATAAAGGGAGAAATAGGGTTTCAACGTAAAGAGGTTTGGACTTTTAATATCTGCCTAGTTATAAGCCCTAGACCTATTTGAAAGTCTAGGATGATGGAAAATGAGACGCTAGAATAACTTAGACAAAAGTAGTTAGACTTTAAGCTTTCTAGCTTGTCTTCTGGCATTCATTAATTATTAGATCATATCACATTTATGAGAGAAATTTCATATCCCACATAAAACCATTACGCATTTTTTCTCAAGGCAAGTAGGTTTTCACAGACAGAAGGCTGAATGAATACACAAACAGAAGAGGAATTCTTAGGGTTCTTTTAAAAAGTATTCTACTAAAAACTGCATACGCAAAACCTCCAAATTGGGTGGGAAAATACTGAGAAGCTGAAGGCCTGTATTTGCATTATGGACAACACTCAGACTCTCTGAGAGGAAATGTCTTTGATTTCCTAATTTCTTTAGTGGCTAGTGCTAGCCATATGCAAACAAAATTCCCAGCTGAAATTAATGAGTTTTATTGTAGACCTCATATGAGCAATTAAAGCCCTTTGAGCCCTTGTGTCAGATCATTCTGACATGAGATCATGTGCCACACTCATCAAAGACAAAGCAGAACCATGATACCCAGGCACTTCTCCTGCTGTATCATGGTGGCAGTGATTCTGAGTGCCACAGCTCTGGCACCTATTCAAACAATTTTTTCAAAAAAGTCTGTGTTTTTTTGTGGGATTTTTTTTTTGTGGGTTTTTTTTTTTTTTTTTTTTTTAATAAAAGATCATGTTGAGATCTTCTGGATACAGAAATCAGATTCCAGGAAGATTGCTTGTATGTATAAACTATTCAGTCAGGACTTTAAAGTCTCCAAAACTCAGTAGATATATTGAACAAAAACCAACAGCATACAAGGCTACAAGGTACCCAAGTGGTTAGCAATACTGAGAAGTATGTGAAAGAGAAATACGCTCCTTTCACTTCGTGGTACTAACATCCTGCCATGCTACTTTACCTGCTCAAAATGTGTGCCATCTGAAGTCACTGGAAAATAGAAGATTTTAATCACATTTTCACATGTGTTTTGCAAGTGTAAATCGATGTCTTAACTCATCACCGTGTCATAGTGATCTACTTGCTTTCTTTATTAACAGCGCCAGGGAGTCTTCAGCAAAGTGGATGCAGCCTAGTTGCGTGTCTCCATCTGTCATGGCTGTATACCAGGATCTGAGCCCTGACCTAGCCGGCATTTTTCACCTGGAGTGGACCCATATTTTCTGAAAGTACAACTCCCTAGGTAGCTGGGAATCAACTCCAGATGACTGCAGTCTCCTTGAGTCTACTATAAAGTAGCACACTACCAGGCGGCAATATGTGTCTTCTTGTACTGCTTCCTCACTGGCCACTTACAAATCATATAGTTGAAGGATGGTGAAGAATGATCAGAGTTTGATTTAACCCTGTTTCCTATCCCAGGAGGTTTACTGAAGCACTCCTCACAAGACAAAACGGCAGCAGCACTGCTTAGCTCAGTGGGTCTAATTGTCTGCTCCAGGGAGTTCGGCTAAAACAGTATGATGAAAGCTATTCAGTTCCTACATCCAAGCATCATCACCTTGTACCTTAATTCTCAGACAATCACAATTGCTACTGAGCAAAACTGGAAGTGCATCACATATTTAAAGCAACAGCTAGTTTCTAAGGTAAAAGTTGTTTCTGTGTACTTTTTTTTATATGTGGCACTCCATCCATTTTTTATATCTTAGATGACACTAGGGAGATTTTATATCAGTTCAAGTGAAATAAACACCTCTCAGATGCCACTGTAGTTTTGAAATATATCTTTATTGAGCCAGAGTGAAGTTGGAGCTTTATCCAAACTAGGAACATTCTGAAGATAGCAGGGTGAGATATATCAAATATGTATATGGGTATATATTCTGAGAATTTTCCAAGTAAATATTAATGAGGCATATACTCCTTCTTTCCTTGCCTTTAAAAATATCATGTATGCCCTCCAAGTTACAGTAAAACACTGTAGTTATCTCACTACGTTGACTACTGCCCCACAAATCATAGCCCAGGGCTCAGTTTCTGCAGTGGGTAGCACTTAATCAGGCAGCTGCTTTTGCTGACATCACACTGCCCATAATGAGTGGGGTTACACATGACTAAGTACAAATTGCAAAGACAGGAGGGAAAGAACTGGCTCCACAGTCAGTGTTCCATTAAAGCACTTATTTACTCCTTGAGCAGCAGAGCAGGTCAAAGAGAATTTCTCATAAAGAGTTTGGTCTAGTTGTCTCCTAAAATTTGGATATAGTAAATAAAAATAGTGAATTTATCCCCCTGTATATACTCAAACAAAATGTTCAATTCAAACAAGGGCTCTCTTCAAACAAATGCTGCTTCAGTAAGGCTCCAACATTCTCTTGAAATTAACCTTTTCATTTTCTGTTAGACTGTACTTGACATTAGAAAACAATTCACGGTAGAAGTGTCATCTAATAAACCAAAATAATTGCTCTAGCAACATCAAAACAAAATCTTTTTAATTAATTTCTGGGAAAAGGGCATTGAAATTGATGCAGAGGGTGTTGATTTTATTGCCTGCAGGAACCTTTTTCCCACGTAAAATTGTTTCAGTAGAGGACTTTCTATAAGTTGTTAAAAACCAGTTCCCTGGAAACAAAAGTGCCACTAACTGTGTAGCTACTCCTAATCTAGGCTGAGGGTTGTATTTCAAATCCTGGTGATACGGTCTTCACTTATCACAGATTAAAATGGAAATGATGCCTTAGAACTGGCAATTTTAAAATGTGTAACCCAGCAGCTCTGCCACATATATATTTGCATTCATGTTCTGTATCAACAACAATAAACAAAGAAAAACTCTCTGAACACTGGAAACACTGGATGGGTGGAGTGCATAAAGGTCAGTGCTGTGCTCACAAGGAGCTGCATCCTTAATGCAGTATTCAAAAGAAACAAGAACTTTGCACTATCAAGACGTGTTTTAACACATCTCAGTGAAAAAAAACCCTCTGAGATGATTATTAACTTGAACACAGGATCGGTGCTTGTAGGCCCTAGGCTAGCTGGCATCTCATTTCCAAAGTGAGGGTGTCTCTGCTCTTCAATCATCAGAATTCTTTTTCTGGGGTCTGCATGTTCATGGTGTAGATACATCCTCTGCCAATTAGTTTTCCTTTGATTTTCAATACCTCAGTAGTTGCTACCCAGGAACTGAAAAAACAGACAGACTTGGCAACCTGCACACCTGTGATTGACACTTTCTTACTTTAATCTTCTGCATGTAGGAATAAAACCAACTTTTAAAAGACACAGTAGGCTCTGAATGCAGTAGACCATCTGTGTAAACCACAAGATCTGCCAACAACAGAGTACCCCTCCTGTGCTCTGCTTTTTAAATAGGCTCCTTGGGGAATAGCAGCTGAGATTCACTGTGTCTCAAAGCAATCTAAGAATCAAGGAAGTGGGATGCCCAGTGGTGTGATGGCAAATCCCTCAGGCTTTGGTGTTAGGTAGGATGGAGATGATGATGATGGTGACAGTACACTAATGAGGACAATGATGCTGTAGGCTGGACATCCTTAATTAGAGATGTCCAGCACACATAACTAGCTTGTCTTGTCTAATTTACTTACTGATAATTCATTTGTGGGTATTCACTTTATCCTTCTCAGAGTTTTTTGTCCCTAACCTTAACCAAACTCTTGAAAATCTGTGTTAACTCTAATCTTAGCTAAAAATAATTTAATGTCCGTGTTTTCTACCAGCTTGTCTTTTGCTTCTCACAATAAAAATCTACATAGCATTTGCAAGATAAACTAAAATGTCTTTCAATTTCTAGTAAATTTATGAAGTGTACAACTCCTCTTTTTAAGCAAAACATTCTTTGGAGCTCACATATCTCTGAGCATGAGAAAACATGTGATGCATTTGTAACATACCAAATTTTTAGTTTTACACGGATGGCATGTAAACCTGAGAGAAATCCAGGAGTTCTGACAGAATCATACTAAGACAATAGAAACTCAAATTTAAACTAGGAGATGCTATTCTGAGTGTATCAAAGCCAAATAAAATGTTTGTATGGACCCCTGCAAACCAAAACTGCCAAGCTTCACATGATTTCAAGGCAATACAGTTTACTGTAAAGATAATCACAGTTTATACTTTCAGATTTTCAAAGCTCACATTACCATATGTTAAAAGACATATTCATTCTCTCCAAATAGCTTTACACTTTCAAAGAACATGGAAACATAATTTATACTAATAATGGAAAAATTATACTGTTTCTAACAGATGAAAGAAATGTGTTCTAAGGAGCAGCAGAAGAAAACACAAAGGCCCAACAAAGAAGCCTGTATGAACCTTTTTGGTTTTCCATATATTTTTTGTCAGTGATGATCCGGTTCTCAGTGCCACTGTTGTACCATTAGCAAAACTACTATTTGCATCAGTAAAATTAAGACAGGACTCCTTCTGTTAGCAAACACTGCACTGATTCTCAATGCAAGTATGATTGCCAACATTGTGGCTATCTAATCTACCACTTCCCACGCAGAAGCTGTTTTCTTTATAGACAGGATATAACCTTGTGTATTATTGCAAGGTTTTTTGTCATGATTAAGATTTGTGTTAAAGCCTTTTATTTAGCACTGTCAGCTCTAATAGGGGAAATGACTATTCAGCACGTCTGAAAGAAGTCTCTTCTTTGAAATTGCATTGTACCCAAGTGTCCAGTTCAAACAATGTGACAACCCTTTCCCTTATGCACTAAATTGCAGATGAGGACTTGTGCTTTTAAAGAGAAGTATTAAGCTTATATTGTTTTCACGTTCCAAGCACATGTGCAGCAAGACACCATGGTACAAATTAAGGTCCCAGACCTGGAATGAGTCCAGCAAAGGTGAAGCAATCTTATTTCAGTTATGTCCTCATGAATCCCCAGATCAGAATTCATTGCTCAATCAATTTAACAGAAAATTATTGTTTCTTCCTTTTTGGGTTGGAGGCAAATTTTTTCTTAGGTAAAATACAATGTCTGCTCCCTTCCCTCTGTTTTTCCTCAAGAAAACATTCATCATAGCTGAATATCCAAAAATATTGACGTTGCATTTGTATATTGTCAAAGTATATCTACTACAATAAAAAGTGCAAATTTTGCCAAAATAATCAAGATATAAATCAACTAACATCTCGTTTTCATCAGCAGAACTTGAATGAACTTAGATGCTAATATTCAATATTTGGATATGCAAAAAACTCCATTTACCTCTGAATGTTACTCCTGTACTAATATTTCTCTAATTGTCAAAATGCTTTAGAACCCTTAAGGTACAGGACTCAAAATGATTCCTCAATGGTATTGGCAATCTAGGCATTCTTAACTTATATTCTCTAATGTACATCTGATTTTCTTGTTCATTGCATAATCATCTCAACTTCGTCCAGTAGAGAATTATAGAGTCATAAAATGGTTGGGGTTGGAAAGGACCTTAAGGTCATTTCTAGTTCTAGCCCCCCTCCATGGGCAATAGCTTACTTACCATGTTACCTTTTAAATTTCTTTTTAGTTTGTGAACCTAAAAATAGTTCTTTCAATCTCTGTCACTTATAAATTACCAGTACTCTGGCAATTGCACACACAATTCAGGATAGGAATGGATGCTAGCACTTTTTCATAGTTGCCTGACATCCCTGCAACAGTCCCCTAAATCCTTCAATTTTCCCCCCCAATTAAGTTCCAGACCATGGTACTCTCAGTTTCAAAGGTTTATTAACCTATGTGTCTGATTGCTAGTAAGGAATATTGTGCCTGTAACAGATGAGGGCTGAGGGGGGGCAGAAACACAGAAGAGTAAAAAAGGAATAAAGGCATTACTGAAAAAAAAAAAAGATAATGCATGGAGATATTCAGACACACTCATATCTTAACGGAATTGTTGGTTAGGATCGTAATTAACTATCCAGAGATGATGGAACACTTTTTAGGAAAACTTTGGATGAAGAACAAGAAATTACTTCACGTTTTGTTAAAACTACTATATTGAAAAAGCATTTTCAGTGAAGCAAGACTAATGAAAAAAAATCAACACAAAAGTGCTTGCTTTTTATATTAGAATTATTTGTGTCATATTACAAATGCCTTCTATGAACTTACCAGCTTCATCAAGTTTGGAAGCTATTTAGTTTCCTCCACTGCTATGTAAGCTCTTCTAAATCTTCCTTTCTTGATTAGAGAACTATTTGTAACTTCTGGCTTAAATTCATGTATTTTTACTCATTTAATTTTCTGTAAGTACTATTCTTCAATTTTTATGCCTTTGAATTTATTTCCTGAATGCATTTATGAAAAATAATCATATCAGTCTCAACTTTCATTTTGCTAGGCTGAACAAACCAATTCCCTTTAATCTCTTTATATTTGAAAAGTCCCCCTTTCCTCTAGTTATCCAAGGAGTCCTCCTTTGCTCCTGTTCCAGTCTCAAAGGATTTTCTTCGTTTGTTTTAAACACAGTTTGCTTAACACAGTATTACAGTACTCTAACTATGCTCCTATTAACAGCCTTGTAAAGCAGCTATATAATGCCTGGAATAAATTTCTCCTGCAAGAAAGAGTACACATTATGTACTGCAAAACTGCCATTTTTCTTCCATGGCTAATATTTAACCATTATTCTGTTCATTTAGGTTTTCTCTTCTTCTGTCACATTAAATTGATGAACCACTTCTGCTGAAAACAAATGTTATGCTGTTCATTCCAACATATGTGATCTTGAACTCGATGTGGTCTCTCACATTGCTATCCCACTTGAACATATACGATACAGTGTTCTTGTCATTCCCCAAACTGTTAGTAAGGCTTGGATTGGTATCACCTCTAGTTTTCTACATCACCAAGCTTATTAATCAAAATATTAAACAGAGTTTCAAAAACCCCAGCAACCAAAATAAAAAACAACCTCTAGAAAATATTTTCATTCACTTAAAGTAAATTCTGGGCATGCTCCATGTTCAAATTCTTTGGGTCTTTCCCTCAATAAACGGCATTGACAAGTTTCTTCTATTTCTCAGGCTTTGCTCTTTCCACTTTTCTAAATTTACATGCTAAGAAGTATTGAAGCAGCTCTGGATTGTTCATTCTCGGCCTTTTTTCTATGATCTCTTCTCAGCAAGCCCTCATTAATTATAAAAAAAAACCCATAACTAATTGCTTAAAATTTTGACCATCGGTAATGATTTTGTAGAAGAATTTGCTACCTGTCTCCACCAAAAACTTAAACCTATGATGGGAAGAAAGAATTGGAAAGGACAAGATGGTAGGAAAAAAAAAAATAGTGTAAAAGATATAGAAATGTGGCCAGGACATTATTTTCTTTTTTTAAAAAAAAGGAAAACAAAAAAAACAAAACAAACAAACAAACAAAAACAGAAGAAAAATTAGGGTAATACAATTAGGTGGGGATAAAATAACATAAACCATAAATTTTGCAGGCTGAAAGAAATCTAGACAGTTAAGGCAGGAGTGATAGTGGAAAGCAATTTAGACAGCTGTATGAAATAAGGCAGCAAAAGCAAGCCAATGCAATTTCAGTGTGTCTATGCATTGAAATCATGACATCGTGCAGCACTTTATCATCTGGATAAAGGAAAAGTAACTCAAGAATTTAAGGATATTTCTATTGTGCACCTTATACGACGAAAACTGATTGCATCTTGTACTCAAACATGCATAGCATCTCCTTCCAAGCCATATCTGGGAAATGGCTGGCTCAGACTGCATTCAGTTGTCTAAATGACAACTGACTTTGTTGAAATATTATTTTTAGATGCACAATATGGAATCCAGGCTGGCTGCAACATTGCTCTCACAACTGGAGAAGGTGAAGAAAAATGTAGTGCCTAGGTTCAGTCCTTACTAAACTTACTGTTTGTGTTGTTAAAACACTAAAACAAGTCAAGACCATTTCTCTCCCTGGGCTTCTGAAGTCAGCCTGGGAAGGCATTATCTACCTCAGACCTACAGACAGTATAATTTAGCATCAGATCAATCCATTTCAGCCCTGACATACAAAAGTCAGCCTGATTTCAATATATTTAGATTAGTTCTCCTTCCTATTTCCTATTATTCCACAGTGATATTGACCTTTGAAAACCAACATTTCTCCAGTACCTCACCACTACACAGCCCTCCTCATCACAGATTGTCAACTTGACTGGTCAGCTTTAAACAGTAAGCGCAGTTTATGTAAAGTTTGAAGAATTTATTGTTCTCATGTCGCAGAAAGTTAGCTTTTTTGGTATGCACAAGGGAGTGAGTTTTAACACGTTACTAAAAAAAGCTGACAGCACTGAACACAGAATCATTAGTATTCCCTAAGAAAACAATGCAATGTTGCATAACCCCAAAATCCTCCTCTCAGCCTCTCATCTCTTTTCCCATTTAATTCTGAATTACTATCCTTCTTTTCCTGACTGCAGAATCTCTCAGCAGTTTGTTAGCTGAATGTAATACAGCAAATATGGCAAACACCGAGTGATGGTAACAAAGCACCAATACCATTTATCAGGTACTTGTAAATCATTCTGTAAATATCTGCCACTAGTTTTCTCTCTGCATTCTCTGTTTCAAGGAGACCCATGCTTGCAAGGCCATTTCAGCAGGGAAATGCCTAGAGCTCCGATCCAAGTTACATATGAAATTTAAACATATCCCAGGGTAGCAAAGAGTGGGATACCAAGCTGCTCCAAACACTGCAGTGCTGAACCCTTCTCAGTAAGATTTCACTGTGTTCTGTGCTAGACATGAAATTTTTTATGAAGTAGACTTGATAATTACAACTTGGCTCGCAAATTTTTATGATAGAGATAGTATATGCTAAATCTAGGAAAAATATATATATGCTGAATCTAGGAAAAAATACATCTAGCATCAACATACAGTTAGGAGAAATGCTTTGGGTTTCACCATTTAGTGGATTCAACTGGACTTTCTTGAGATCTGAAAAGGAGATTTTGGGTTTAGTTTGAATCCCGGGTGAGAATGTGAATGGAGCTTTTCTTTCAGGTAATAGGGATCATACGACATAGGTATTTGTTGGCCATTATTTGCAAATCCTAAAATAATTCCTGGTACATATATTTTTACCTTTGGAACCGAGATCTTCGGTATCAGTCTTCTGCTTACGAATTTAGTGTAACTAAGGCATCACATTTCTCTGTTCTTTATGTCCCTCCTCTATCACTTCTGTCATCAGCAAATTTTAGTCATTTTGCACAATATATATATTTCAATAACTATCTTCCTCTAACTGTGCCCTACATGCTTGGTTTCCAGATCAATCTTGAGTGAGATGTCCTGTGAATTTTGGTCACTAAATTCATATTCATATCTGTGTGCAAACTCTGCTTCTAAATTTATATCCAAGTCAATCTTAAGCCCCTCTGTTTTAAGGGTTAAATTTCAACTGCTGTACTGGAATCTTTAGATGTTTGAGTTCACATATTAGTGAAGGATTTGATAGGCAGAGAGATACAAAGATTTAGTAACCTAAATCATCTTCTGACCTATACTTGGGTTTTGATTCCCACATCAGCTGTGTCTATAATCTTTAAAACAAACATGGATTACTGCAAGCTTGAATGAAAATTGATGTTATAGTGTATATTGTCAGTGGAACTATTTTACCAGCTCATTTGATTTTCAAGAAGTCTGACAGCATTAAACACATCCCTTGTTTGTCTTGATGTAAAGTCAACAGAATTTTACCTTAGAAGTTAATATTTATAGCTGTTTGTCTGAGTGAAATAAACTGAGTCATATCTTTACATTTTCCTATGCTATGAATCAACTCCATTTATTATACAACAAGTAGTTTTCATGAAGGTGGTTGCTTTGCCTTAGTCTTTAGAAAATTTAGTGTTTAACCTGCTAGGAAAATGAATCATTACTGGACAACGCATTCCTTATGTTTCTATGTATAGCCATGTGAATTTGGGTAGAGATTGTATTTTACCCTCTATATCTGCAAGATGGAAGCAACAAAAAATTTTCCTGCATGATCTTCAGGTTTGCAAAACAATTTAAGATTAAACTATCTCTGAGATCATAATGTAAAGCATAGTTTTGACAGGCAAATGAAATGTAAATATTTTAAGGTACATTTCCTATAATGAGCATGATGAAAAAGTGATTATACTCTCATCCTAATGATTCAGAGGCAGGAGTCAGACTTGTTCTGTTTCCACTGCCAATCTGAATGGTAAATGAATACCTAATCATTTAGAGTGGCTTGCAAGCATTAGACTTGTCCCTCTCCTCTCCACAGCCGTTGCTGTGAAACTTGGTGGTGTAGTGGAACTTGGAACCCTCTCTAAAGCTCTGCAGGTTAAAATATATTATTCCTTGGTTTTCCGTATATACAAATATTTCAAGCCAATCCAAAGACAAAAATTGTATTACTTTTTTTAGGATAAATTCTGCTACCAAAGACGTGATGTCATTGATTCTGGTTGGTAGAAATGCTAGAAATAACATGTATAGCAGGGGGTTCTGAGTCTGATTCTTTGGTTTCTAGACTCCTCAGCACCAAAAGAGATTATTCGGAAGGAAATGTAACTATTTACATAAAATGCATTCAACTGTTAACAACGTAATAACATGATTAAAAAGAACACATCGTTTTTTGAATATATTTTATATTAAAATTTGTAAAGTCACTAAATTCACCTCTGTGATTTCTTTAATTTAATTTCTAAAGGCTTCAAAATATTTGATATTAAAAAAAAAAAAATCAATTTCAAACCTACTTTCCTATAAGGTGATGATTTTACCCTCCCTTAAATCAGAGATTGTATCTGCAGAAGCAACCCATGATAAAAGCTCCATCATTTTATCATCCTTTTAAGACACATTTACTGTTTTCAGCATCTGTGAATTTTTAATATTCTTGTAGTGAAGCAACATATTGCCTTAATTAAAATAAGTCACATTGACTTATGAATCTCTGACTGAAATTTGTCAAATAGTGATTAAGGTGTAATAGAAAGATGCAGGCATAGTTACCAAGATCTCAGCAGTTGTTTTACAGTGAGAATCTCTTGACCTTACAACTCATTTACTCTTTGGCTTGGCCTGGTAATCTCCAGAAGGAAATGATGTGGAACACATGAGGATTCAGGTCAAAACCTTACTAGAATCAGTGTGAAAGAGCAAAAGATTATTAAGACTCTCAATAAATTATGACTGAAAATTATTTCAAGGGAAAATTATGCTAGGATGCAAAAGAAGCAATCATAAAAATCAAATTATATGCTTTCATCCCACTAAAACCATACTAAACCTGAGATTTATTGACAGTGTGCAAAATGCCTGCTTAGGGAAAGATTGATTTTCAATGCTGCAATGTAAATATCTGTGTTTTCAAAAGCTTCTTGCTATTTGTAGTAAGAGATGTCAAGAAGAGCATAACACAGTTCTATTATGTGTATGTATTTTTTTTCCTAATTGCTCCACTACTTACATTGATAAAGTCTTGTACTGATGATATGCAAAAATATTTGGACAAGAAACAGTCAGGGTTTTTTGCTTGCAAATACCAAATTCTCTCGAAACACCATAAAATTCCCTTCATGTACACATCCTGATACTGTGCTCATACATTCTTACTGCATAAGAGTACCAATACCAAGTTTGTACAGAAGCTGGAGGCAGTATGTTCAAAAAGCTTCTTTCAGGCTAAAATTGTAACTGATAATATCTGAAGAAATTACACTCTTTGCTGGTTGCAATTGGGTGGTTTTAATTTCTGCATCTTTGCAGTTACTTCTAACCTGGGAGTGGTTAAGGTGTTTAGCATCATTCTCTCATTTTCTCACTGCTTAACTTTTGCCTTGAATCCAGACTTTACCTAAACCCTCCCAGTTTGGGGAGTGATAGATGCACAGACCTATCACATCTGTCTTCCTGCTATTCCACATCCCTAACCCTGATGCTTAGCTCCTTGTGACTCTCCAGATTTCCACAACTTCTCCACTACACAGAGAATGCCTGTTCTACTTACATTGACTGTAAATCAATAATCTACGTATGGCTCACCAGTCTCTTCCCCAACTTACTGACTAGTGATGGCACACCCTTTTCAATACCAAGATCTTCATCATTCCTGAGGGACTGAAAGTCTAGTAAAATTTCAACTTGCAATTACGCTTTGATTTGTTAATTGCATATCTCAGCCTGACAACCTGACTATGTGAAAAAAGGATTTTCAGTGGCCCTTTGGCTTCATCATGTGCTTAAAGACTAGAAATATGGCTGTCCTATTCAACGTCATCAGAAAAGGTAATCTTCAACAGAGAATGTCCTTTCTGCTTCCAAGACATTTTCTGATGAAAGGTGAAGGGCTGCAAAACATCATTCATACTTATTCACACAGATAAATACAGATATGAAGCAAGTGATTTAAGCAATCATGTGAACACCTGGAAAAATCAGTCATGTAAAAGACAAGATCTCCATAATATGAAGCAAAAAACAAGTAAGCAATATGTGCAAAAATAATACAGGGTGATTACAAAAGATTACATGGCAAAAAAGTATATTTTCTCAGAGGTAAATAAAAATTTCATTGTTAGTACTAAGTACTTAACAGAGTGGGCAAGGAGAGAAATTCTCAATTAGTGAGGGCTACATCTTTGTGATAAATGCAAATTATAGAATAGATAGGGTTGGAAAGGACTTTAAGATCATCTAGTTCCAACACCCCTGCCATGGGCAGGGACACCTCCCACTAAACCATATCAAATACAAAACTGTACTTTAAGATCAGTTAGCAGACGCTAATTTTGCATTTCTAGTGGCACAAATGCCATCTTGAGAAGTCATTAAAATATTTGCAGCCCTATTTATTACACTTGGTTCAATCCTCAAAAATAACCTCATGACATTATAAATGCCATTAAGAGATTCTTTCCCAAACTACTTGCCGTTGTACAGGAAACCACCAGATGGCGACTAGAAACACAGCTCTCCATCATTTCCTGATATTGAATAGTGATCATCTGTCTTCAGGCCTAGCTGCCTGGTGGCCCCAAAGGGCAGACAGCTTAGAGTCGATGAAAAGAAAACATTTATCACCTTCTGCAGTTTACACTTGCTTGCCAGGCAAAACTGTAAACCAGTTGCAAGCAACTTAAACATGCATACATCTCTTCATTATATACTCTGCTATGAAATTAATTGAAGTTCTCCTTTGCCCTCACCCTAGCAACGTGTCCAGTCTCCAGGTTTTTCAGAGATAAATCTACTATTTTACTCTTGAAATTCTAGGGCATCTATCAGCACAGTGTCTAGGAGCAAGATATATTATAACAGGGAGCTGTAGCCTAACTATTATGAAAGATAAAGTACATTAGCAGCAGAAGAAAAACAAAGCAATAAAGGGAAGAAGGCTCATGACAAAAGTAAGAAAGTTTTTCTACTGTTATAATAATGTACATATTTATTACACTGTCTCAGCCTTGCTTTTAGTCACAAAACAATAATTGTGTATCAAATGAATGAGTTTTCTTCTTGCCGCTGTGCCAGCTTAACTGGGTTTGTAATTTTCTTTGTTACATATGCTTCATTAATTTGTTTAAATGACCTGAGAAACTACTGGGATAAAATTTTACTTCTAGCAATATTTTACTGCTAAATAAGTTATGTGGACAGTAATTGTAAGTGGATATTCAGTCTGCAGTTGTCTTTCCATGTGCATGTTATAGCCTATCTTTCAGGTGCAAAAGCTAATTACCTACCATCCGTGGTTCTCAAATCCTCTAGACTAGCTTTGCAACTTCTGTGACTAGTAGCACGTATATTTGCTTATGTTTCATTAAGCTCCTGGGCCTTTCTCAAAAGAATGTTTTCCATACTTGCGTTCTGTACATTGAGTATATGGACATGCAAACTATTAGAAAACGAAATGAGCCTTTAAGCTCAGCCTTTTCAGCTTATATGAAGTAAAGCAGATCTATGGACAGGAGTCTTTTTATGTATTCAGGAGCTAATCTTTTTTCTTTCCCCTTGTGACACTTAACACTTTAGGGTGCTCTCAGCTCAGAGAATTGATTCATATCTTAAAGTACAGAAAATGCTGTCCCACATCGGAAAGTGTGCTAAAGAGGTAAATGTCAGGGACAACGCTGGAACTAAATTGCCTCAAGGAAATATCATGGTATTGCTATTAGTTCTCAGTACTCCTCCAGACACTCTAGCATACACCACTCCTCCAGCCAACTCCACGAGATGTGTAGAGGTCTGAGGGAACTAAATAATTTCCCACTGTCTTCAAGCATTCTTGTGCAGCAGCAATATGGTTCTCCTCAGATCCTTAGAGCAGTATGTCGCATTCCTTATAGCTACCATAGTAAGAGAAGAGATGGCAGATAAAAATATAATGCTTCTTACTCCTAAGACCAGTCTAGCTCTCAGTGTTCTGCAGGTGTTTACTACTATGCACTGAGGTATATTCAGTTGTCTGGATTTAATGCTGAACATCCTGTATTCCATAATATATGAAAATTATATTATACTATAATGCATACAATTATAGAGTATTTGTGCACATGATATATTATATATAGTGTTTAATCCATTTTCTATAATATATGAATATTATAAGCTTTGTCTTATCCCAGAATGCTCATTCATTAGGCCCTGATGTCAAAAAAGTGTCATCCGTGCAAAATTTTGTTTCTAATTTCTATAGGTTACGTGCAGTGAGCATGCTCCATTACAGTTTAAGTGAATTTGAGCTCTTTAATTTTAAGCACTAATACAAGACTAAATATACCAGTCTTTGATGTGAGTTACTGCTCCATAAATGCAACAGAAATGTACTAGGAAATACAAAGGAAAAAACAAATTACAAATATCTGTATTCTTCAGGGCTCCTGTTGAAAATCCTATTACATGGCATGTTCTGCCAATTAGATTCCACTTACTGTAGGTTTCATTTCATAAATGAAGTAGAAAACATGGGTGAAAAAAATTTTTCTACTTCACCTATTTCATTCAAAACAAGAGCATACTCCAACTTTCATTTTATATGCCTAATAGACGTGAATTCCGAATAAAACAATAAAATAAGAAGCATTAGAAATAACTTTTCTTACACTGTTAACCAATAAACCTAAAAACCTATCAGAAATTACCCTTGAGCATGGCCCTCTACAGGTCTATTAACCTGTCACCCAGCTTTAAGCTGAACTACTAACTCTGAAAATCTTTTCTTTTTTGTTGAGGTATGAGACCTAAAGACAGAAGTGAGAAGGAACATAAACTTCTGAAACAGCTTTCCTCTTCTAACTCACTATTCTGGGGAACAGTCCATAATCTTCACCCATACACAATGCTGCACAGACTAGACAAACGTCTAAGACCTCCTTTCTTTGTAACATTAGATTAAGAGATAGAGAATAATAAATTTAAAATAAAATACCTCCATTAATGATGGAATCAAGCTACTTAACCAAAATACCATATTATTTTAAAAATAGAAACATACCCTGATGCTGTCTTTAGAGACTCAAAAAATAAAAGGAGGTGGTGATAAGGAGAAAATATATAATTACAGTGCTGTTCTTTCTAATCTAACTTTTTTCTGAGCTGGGCAACTGAAAAGATGGTAATTTCAAAGCCACACATTCTCCCACTTTAAATACTGCCCTTCAAAATAAGCAAAGTGACATCAACCACAATATGTCATATATTTCCATATCTACTAATCCTTCAGAAGTATCAATGCTTGGTGTGATGCAAGTAAAATATTTTAATAAATATTTCAGGTATACTTACCCCAAAATCAAGGAAGACACATTATGGAATTTGTGCAACTAAACAAAAAGTTCATTTAAAAATACATATGGAAAGAGAGGATTTTGATGATTGGGCCTACTTGTTCAACCAGATATTAACTATAAGGATAACTATGAGCTCAGTTTTGCATCTCCAATTTTGGAGGGTTTTTTATTGCTAATTTCCATGTTTACTTACATTATTTATAGGAACTGGGTTTGTCTGAGAGATGCTGCAGTCTCACATTATAGGGAGGCAAAGACATAGAACTTCTTTCCATAAATTGACATGTTTCACAATTGTAGAATCACAGAATAGTTAGGGTTGGAAAGGACCTTAACATCATCTAGTTCCAACCCCCCTGCTCTGGGCAGAGAAATCTCACACTACACCATGTCGCCTAAGGCTATGTCCAACCTCTCCTTGAACACTGCCAGGGATAGGGCATTTACCACTTCTTTGGGCAGCCTGTTCCAGAGCCTAACCATCCTCACAGTAAAGAACTTCTTCATTATATCTAATCTAAAATTCCCCTGATTAAGTTTAAACCTAATACCCCTTGTCCTATCACTAGGAGTGAGAGTCCTAATGAAGAGTCCCTCCCCAGCATCCCTATAGGCCCCCTTCAGATACCGAAAGACTGCTATGAGATCTCCCCACAGCCTTCTCTTCTCCAAGCTGAACAGCCTCAACTTTCTCAGCCTGTCTTAGTATGGGAGGTGCTTCCCACCCTGATCATCCTCGTGGCCTCCTCTGGACTTGTTTCAACAGCTCTATGTTCTTTTTATGTTGAGGACACCAGAACTTCTCACAGTACTCCAAGTGAGGTCTCGCAAGAGCAAAATAGAGCTGCAGGATTACCTTTCATCTGCTGGTCACACTCCTTTTGATGACTATATTTTCACTGTAGATTGGCATGCAATTCCTCATAAAACATGATTGTATGATCAAAGCACAGAGTTTTTCACATGATTTTCAGTGGGTTTACTTTTATGCTTTATGAGCATTGCACTTCAGCACCAAGAATAATTGCATTCGAGATGTCCCCTTGGTAAATCTGAAATTTCTGGATGAAACAGTGAACAGTCCAAAATCCAGACTGGTCAGGTTAAGTATACTAATGCCTACTGCTGTGACTTTCAAAGCATTTTGAGATAAGACCTTGGAGGTTTTGTGGGGTTTTTTTAAGAACAGCTATAGTAAAGCAGTAGATGAGATGCCCAGTGAGGTGGTAAAATCTCTGTCTTTGGAGAATCTAACAACTTAGTGGTACAAGTTATCCCTGCTTTGTGCAGGGGTCACTAAATCACAGTCCTTTGCAGGTCACTATGCAGCTTGTCTAACCTAGGTCTCTCTCGGATTCAACAGCAGAAAGCCAAGAGATTGAGTAGTCTTTGTTACTTCTCCCATTGTTAAAATGGCAGCTGAAGGTTACTCTCAACACTCGTCTCTGGAGGGATTGTGAGGAGCGATGCTGTCTTGTCTTTCCATCAGACAACACCACAGACCTGTCAGGCCTTCATTTCCTGGTTCGTTAACTCTTAGAACTTAAGATTTCTCAGATCTCAGAGCATGATCCTTTCTTACATGCTCTTTCATCTTCTGTCTTCCTTCTCTATTGCCCTTTTCCCTCTTCTGTGCTGGACTATGATTCACTGAGAAAATGAGACCTGCTAATTCAAAGTGGTCTTCCACTTTCATATCAAGGATACTATAAAAATGTACATTGCAAGTGTAGTAACTTCTGTGCTGCTGTTAGGCTCTTATGGTCAACAGGTGGCCCAAAGTATGACATCTCACCTTTCGAGTAAAAGTTAAGTTGAAAGATCTAGAGAAGACAGTTAACAGATATCCGTGTTCACAACTATCCATTGTCTGTGAACATCCAAGTAGGTAGAACATACCCATTGGTGAGCCTGGCAGTGCAGGAGCACCCCAAAGCCATTTGCTAAAGTGGGACAATACCTTGGCCTTCTGATGTGTATGATACTGAGGCAGCATATTTCTTCTGTAGGCTCAATACTTCCCTAATATACATTCCTTCATGTTCCCATCCCTCTATACAACCATTCCTTTAGAGTGGAAAATGAACGGAACAATGCAAAGTGAAATTTTTTAAAGGAAGCATAACTAATGCAAACTCCAATTAAAACTCCTATCCCTGTGATATTAAGTAAAACTCACACGGATTTCAGCAGGAGTTTTGATTGAGTACTTAATTGGTCCAGTGTCTTTTGACTCACAAATATAGTACGATTAACAAGAAATAGCAAGCGGCCAAAGAAATTACTTTTAAGATGTTCAATTACAAATTATCTGTGCATGCCAGCCCTGAAAGCATCAATGCAGGCCTAGTCCAAGATGAAACAAAGGAAGTAGTGAGGTACATAGATTCACAAAAGACCAGTTCAGAAGTGTTGTGGTTTAAGCTGTTAAACACGCAGTTTGCCCACTCACTTCCCACTCCTAAAAGAACTGTTGTGGTTTAAGGCGTAAAACATGCAGCTTGCTCACTCACTTCCCCCTCCTTCTTCCTCCCCACTCGGGGGGAGGGGGGAATGGGGAGAAGAATCAAAAGAATGCAACTCCCACAGGTTGAGATAAGAACAGTCCAGTAACTAAGGTATAACACAAATCACTATTGCTACCACCAATAAGAATATTGACCAGGGAAAATACAAGGGAAGAGGATACAGCTGCTCACCACCTGATGACCGAGCTGTGAACTGAACATTTCCAGGTTCCTGCCCCTAGTTTTTCCATCCTGGGCATGACATGCTGTGGTATGGAATATCTCTGTGGTCAGTTTGGGTCAGATGCCCTGTCTCTGCTCCCTACCGGCTTCCTCTCCTCCCTGGCAGAGCATGACACTCAGAAAGTCCTTGGCCAGACCAAAATATTCTAATCAGTAACCGAAACATTGGTGTTATCAACACTGTTCTCAGGCCAAAAATCAAAAACACAGTGCTCCACCAGCTACTGAGAAGGAGAAAAATGACTGCTACTGCTGAACCCATGACAAGAAGGGACCTCAAGGATCCTGTGGTCTGATCTTTCTTGGCGAAAGTACAGTCAAGATGTTCCTGTCCAGCTGAATCTTAAAAAAGTTCAGTGGGGGGTGGGGGCTGCAGCATTCCCTGACTGAGGGCATGAAGTAAGAATTCAACCCTAAAGATATTAAGGCTTATCCATGAAGAATGGAGCACCAAAGATATCCGGATGGGAAAGCAGAAGGCATCCAGAGGAGTGAGTGAGTCAAAGGGAGTAATTAACTGCAGAACAAGAGCTTGGCAAGATAACAGACTTTAGTAATGCGGTAAAGTGTCATCCAATAATGTGCTGTTGCTAACTGATGTAACCAATGGCTAAAAGACACATACATGTATGCTAGAAACTGAATATAAGTAAGGGTTTGGGATAGTAAAGAAGAACTTTCTACCGAGTCACCAAAAAAATGTGTGTGTGCGCGGATTTTGGCCATCTCAATCACAACACAGAGGAGTCCATCACTTCCCTGGGGAGTTTAGTCTAATTGTTCTCTTTTGTGAAAAATTTTCCTCTCATGTCAAATTGGAATCTTCCCAGGAGTAACTTGAGTCCCCTGTCTTTTCTGTATGACTTCTTATAAAAAGGGAGTCTCCAACTTCTTTGTAGCCACCCTTTAAATACTGGGACATGGTGATAAAGTCTCCCCTGAGCCTTTTCTCAAGGCTGACGAAATCCTGTTCTCTCAGCTTTTCCATACACAGCAGGCTTCCAAGTCCTTTTACCATCTTTGTGGCCCTTTCCTGGACCATGTTCATCCTGTCTTCATCTTTTTTTTGCACAGAGGGGACCAAAACTGAACACAGTATTCCAGGTGTGCCCTGGCAAGTACTGAGTGGGATAATGACTTCTTTATTTCTTATAGTGGTGTCCTTATTGATGCAACACAACATCCTGTTGGCTTTCTTTGCTGCAGCTGCACACAGTTCACTCATATTGAGCTTGCTGTCCACCAGGGCCTCCAGGTTGCTTTCCATAGCGCTGCTCCATAGCCATGTAAACCTCAGACTATGCTGCACTCCTGGATTATGTTTTCCCAGGCACAAGACCTTACACTTCTCGTTGTTGAACTTCATGAGTTTCTTGTTAGCTTGCTTTATCAGCTGTCCTGATTTAAGCCCAGCCATAATTCATGCAGTTCGTTCACTCACTCCCCCCTCTTTCTTCCCCCCCACTCCCAGAGGGATGGGGAGGAGAATCAAAAGAATCTAACACCCACAGGTTGAGATAAGAACAGTCCAGTAGCCACTGCTGGTACCAACAATAATAATAATGACAAGGGAAACAACAAGGCAAGAGAACACAATCGCTTACCACCCACCAACTGATAACCAGCCCAACCCAGCAGTGAACTCCCTCTTCCTGGTCCCTGCCCCTAGTTTTTACATCCCGGGCATGATGTGCTGTGTGTGGTATGAAATACCATTTTGGCTAGTTTGGGTCAGGTGTCCTGTCTCTGTTTCCTTCCAGCTTCTCCCCTGGGAGAGCATGAGGCTTAGAAAGTCCTTGGTCAGACTAAACATTTGAGCAGAAACTAAAACCATTGGTGTTAGCAGCACTGCTCCCAGGCCAAAAGTCAAAACCACAGCACTGCATCAGCCACTGAGAAGGAGAAAAAATGACTGCTACTGCTGAAGCTGGGACACCAGCCTATCCAAGTCTTCCTAGAGGGTGGCACTCCTTTTCAAAGTGTCCACTTCCCCATTCAGTTTGGTATTGTCAGCAAACTTAGCCAAGGTACACTTGATCCCATCTTCCAGAACACTTCAGGAGGATATTAAACAACATTGTCCTAGTATCAATTCCCACTAGTGATAAGTTGCCAATTTGAAAACGACATCTGGGTGTAGCCTGTCAGTCAGTTATCAAGTCTACACAGACCTCTTGTTTCGACTATGAGATCCTCTAGGAGAAGGCTTTGGGAAAATGTATTGAAAGCCTTGTAAAAATCCAAGCAGAGGATCTAGGGGATCCCCTAGGAGAAGGCTTTGGGAAACCATATTGAAAGCCTTGTAAAAATCGAAGCAGACAATTGCCACTGTTTGTCCCACATCAAGCAAGCAAATTGACAAATCCATGCTGGCTTTTCCCAGCCCTGTGTTTCCTCTGACTTATGGTAGCTCCCAGGCGGATTTGTTCCATAAATTACCCTGAGCCAAAAGTAAGACTGATGGGCCTGTAATATCCTGGACCTTTCTGTAAGCCTTTTAAGCCATGGGGGTGACATTAGGTTTCTTCAAGTCTTCTGAGACATTTTCCCAGTTTCCATGACTTCTCAAAGATTATGGAGAGTGGCCTCAGAAGTATGCCAGCCAGCTTGCCCAGAGAAGCTCTGGATGCCCTATCCTTGGAAGTGTTCAAGGCCAGGTTGGATGAGACATATTTGCTGCTCTAATTGGCCAGGCTTATTCCCCAGTTTCTTGCAACGGTGTAAGCATTGTTGCTTTAGACCCTGGCCTTCTAGTCCTTCTTAGAATCATAGAATAGTTACGGTTGGAAAGGACCTTAACATCATCTAGTTCCAACCCACCTAACACGGGCAGGGACACCTACCACTAAACCATATCACTCAAGGCTATGTCCAACCGGGCCTTGAACAGCGCCAGGGATGGAGCATTCACAACTTCCCTGGGCAACCCATTCCAGTGCCTCACCACCCTCACAGTAAAGAATTTCT
>JANRGW010003299.1:0-13882 GCA_024733675.1 Psilopsiagon aymara
TCATTCTCACAGTCCCTGCGTCTGCCTTCCAAGACTTGGGTGGTGTGGTCAGAGCATTTGCTGGTAAAGACTGAGGTGAAGAAGTCATTAAGAACCTCAGCCTTCTAAATCCAGGTAGCCAGTTCTCTTGATAGCTTCTGGAGAGGGCCCACGTTGTCCCAAGCCTGTAGCAGTATTTCTGGAATCTAGGTTTGTGTCCCCTTCCTCCCCTCCCCACCCCCTGAAGTTTTTTTCCCGAAACTGGTAACACATGGTATGTTCAGACAGGAAAGAGAAGAATCTCTTAAACCAAGAGCTACACTATTCTTGCAGCAGCGAATTACAGGGCTGCTAGAGGTCATCTCCCTCCTTCCGTCAAAATAGCAGGCCTTCAGAAAAAAAAAATCCCTAGTAATTATCACTGACACATCGTTAGTAGTATCTAAAAGGAAACTGCCAGATTTGCTGCTTGTCACCAGGCAGGAACACAAGTGAATATTCAAGTAAATAGAACATTATCACATAGATGATTTACCTTAACACACAAACCCTCTCCCACCTTCCTTACAATATATTTTAGTGTATTTCCATATGAATCCCACAGTATTTATGTATGTTCAAATAGTCTTATGTTTCATTCTAAAAGCAGAGAACAAGGAGCATGACAACCTGTTTAAACCCTCTTGTGATCAAACTGGTCAAACTCAGAGCATCAGATTATCTTCTAAAGGAATTTGATTCACATGCAAGGCACTCATGTTAAGAAGACACTGCATGGACAAGCTGTATAAAATAGTTATTTGGTCATGACAGACATTAAACAATGTCAGCAGATCAGGGCAATTTCATTTGTGACAACATTCCCACCTTCTTCTGTCTTCTACCTCAATTTATAAGCCACAAATGGAAAAAATGAGAAATAATGATGGTAAATAACCTTGGCATGGTCCAGCTTCAGCAACATGTAAGCCTGATGCCATTCTATTGCATTCTGTTGCAACGGGAACAATATTCAACTTCATACAGGGCCACATGCATGCTTAAGAAATACATCCTCCCCTCTCACAAATACAAAGCAACTCCCAGAGTTTTTGCAAGACTGGTCATCATTTGGCTATTTCAACAGCATGTGTTACACCAGAAGTCATTCCTCAAATCATCCAAACCCACAAAATACAGGATAGAAGCAGGGTGAACCCAGCTTACCAAGCGGACCATGTAACCAGAACAGAGATTTCAGATATGGCTGTTAGGCCATTCCTTCATTATCTATCAAAAAACCCCTCACATATTGAGGCTGCAAGCTTTCACTTGAAGCCACAGCTCACTACTCAAACATCACTGCAGGCACAGGAAAGAAAAAAAAAAAACAGCCAGAAACATGAATTTGGACAAGCTTATCTCTGGAGCTACCAGTCAGGATTTCAAGCAACCCTGCATTATTCCTGGCAGCCCTAATGCTTATTTGCAATTCAGCAACATGTCAAGCTTTGCCCATTAGTATTATTCATGGCCCACTTTCAGCCAGTCTGGAGATCTGAATCCAGGCAGACTAGTTTATCAAGCTGGAGTCTAAGTCAGACATTAGCTTCCTCTTCTATGAGGAAACTCAGTTTATCGTGAGTTCTTCAGTAAAACACCTGTGAAAAACCTGGGCAGATTCTTTTCTTTCAATTCTCCAGTTACTCTCTTCTCCCAGACTTGTATTTATGATAAAGAGTCCACCACAATCATCCTGGAGTATTAAACAGGAAAGGTATTGGTCAGATAATTAGCAGCAGCACATGGGTAGCAAACAAGCTCTCTGGTGTGTATATAACCATATCTAGTAATACACTATAATTACTTCATACTTAGCTGTGCTTACACACTCTTTCAAATGAGAACAACTCATACAGTTTTAATTTTCAGCCCAAGACACATCCCAGCCCCAGATTTCCTAAACAAGAAGTGGCTTTACAGTGGTAAATAATGCAAAAATTGGCAAACAGAAGAGGGGAGAGGGGGAGAAAGTTGTGGGAGGAGAAAGTTACTCAGGTAATTTCTTAGCTACTGATTAAGTTGTGCATACAATAGGTTGGCAAGTACTAGACTCACCAAGTGATTCCCAATTTGCCCTACATTGAATCTTTCTTGCTACCAGTTAAGGTGCTGTTAGTTTGAACTCTATTAGTCAAATCCTTCAAAGTGAAGTGCTGCTGTCCTCTAGGTTTAGACTCATTGTCATATGAGTAAGAACACAAGGCAGCTGTAGATCTCTAAAGAGGAGAAACACGCAAAAGATGTCAGAGCTACCTACCAAAGCTAATAACCACTATGCCAGTGAGCAGAAGGACAGGCAACAGTACACGCAGAACAACAGCTGGCAGGGTACACTGGTCTATTAAGAAATGTAAGCAAATCAGCAGTTCACTTTGAATGACTATAGTTACTCTTACACATAATTACAGAAGGTGCAATGCTCCCAAAATTCTGGAGCAACAATTACCTTTCAGCTGCTCTGTAACATTATCAACTAACTTAACTGACCTTCACTATGGCCTTAAGATTTTAAGGTTAAAATTATTATACTAATTTCTGTACAAGACTATTTTTTCAGCGTGCAACTGGTTGAGTTATTTAAATACTGCAATGAACTCAGAAGCGTGTGTACAGAAATTAGCAAAGTAGCTGCCACAAATTCTAGATACCCTGGTCCTCTGTTAAGGAATATTTACTTGCACCTTCATAAATACGTATAGTTGGTAGAATTGCATACAAAATGCAGTATATCACAGACTGTAGAATTATATATTTAAAATAATAAAAACCCGACAAACAAAAAAAACCAAAATCCCTTACCTACCACACAGACCTTTTTCACTAAGTTCCTAGCTCTCATCATTTCAGAATTCCCCAAAATGACTTGTTTATTATTTAATGATACTAGTTCACGTCTGTAAACTTTGTACAGTGTTCTGTTAGGACCAGCTGCAGATTAGACCTTACCTCCATTTCATAAAAAGTTCTTGCATGATTAAATAAAGAAGAAATTATTACATATTTTGAGGTCACTTTTGAGGATTGGAGCCTGAGGAAGCTTAAAAGTGTTAAACAACTTAGAGCAATTCCTGTCTGGCTTCCTTCCTTCTCTCCTACCATATTCGTTTCAATATTTTGTAGATTTACTATACACACAAAAAAAAACCAGTTTTACATTCATGACAGAACAGAACAGCATTATATGCAAGCTACTACATTTTGCCTTGGTGAGAAAATAGAGACGGGCATGGAAAAGGGGAAGACAGCTGCGTAAAGTTCAGATAGGTAGTTGTTTTATCCACAGTTTTTGGCAGGGGAGATCAACTCTTGCTATTGCCATAGGAAATGACTATTCTTTCTATTATGGTCTTCCAATTACTATGTTTCCGCATATCTCTGAAGCACAGCATCCACCATCCCTCCACTATGGGAGAAAAATACAGAGAATTACTGTTCTCTGTGTTTTCCAGACATCCCATGCCAGCTGATGTAAGCACAGATGACTGCATAGCAAGCTCTAGATCTGTATTTTATAAGCTTCATTTTCAAACCATCAAAAAAAAAAAAAAAGTTTTCTTTTTTTTTTTTACAGAAGTGTAACCATGTCAAGAGACAGCAGTATTTCAGTTACCTTTCACGCAGTCTATCATCTTAAATCTCACATCCCATGCCTATCTAGCCTACAAGCACACAATCAGATAGGACAGGTAACCTGTTCTTTAGCTTCCTGGGACTCTGAGGTCTTAACAACAGTAAGCAAATACTAGAATAATTCCCACATTCCATGTTCAACACAGCTATCTAGTCCCTGCTACCTCCACTCTAAAGGCTGTATTTTGGCTAAATCTGGAGAAGGATGAGCTGGAATGATTTAAGACAAGGCACACCATCCAAGAATCAAACCTGCTGAAGATTTGCTAGAGCCTTCAAATCTCAGTGCCTCAAAAACCTGTCTGTGAAGTGGAAAACATCATAAAAAGCACTACACGAAAGTTTAGTCATAACTGGAATACATTAGCAGTTCTCTCAAAAGAGAAAACGAGGAATATATCCAAGAAAGACGTGATATTTTAAGCACTTAAGGAAGTGGTTAAAGGGACAAAAAGCATCATATACAAATTTATCATTTGCATCAAGCTGTAACTCTGTTTTTCTTAAAATAGCTTTGTTCCCAGCACACTGAAGAACATGGTTCTACGATGTTCTGGAACTAAATAATTCAACCGGGAAAAAAAACACCAACAAAAACCAACCAACCAAACACCAAATGAACAAAACAAAAACAACAACAAAAAAAGATACCTTTTTTTTGCCACAAGCCTGATCAATGTTAGAAGTAGTTTTTTCCAAATTCTGTGTAACTGATTTCAAAACACCACTGTGCTCAATAACCCAGATAAGCAACACGGCATTAAAGTTTCAACTAGAAAGGTTTCATTTCACCAGTAAGTCCAGCATATTTAGATTCTAGAAAGTTATTGAAGAAGTTCCCTCCTAACTGTAAGACCTGAGCATAAGCTGCAGCTGAATATTAAATTTGGAAAAACTGTGATCTTCAGAAAGAAAAAAATTAAAAATTAGAATAATTTAATCATCTACAGAAACATAAAGCAAATTAAAAACAAAGAAACGTAGAATATTGCACTCAATGTACCTGGAAGCCAAAAAAGCTTTCTTCATGCTTCATTAGTAAGCCATTAATAAGGAACCCTGCTATTTTGAATGAACACTCAAAATATGTAATTATTGAATCTATCATTTTGCACAGAGAAGGCTGCACATAAAAAATGAATTACAATTAAACATACTGACTTCACTTCTCTGACATGGGTATTTATAAACAAGACAATATTTTTATTGATGACCTTCTATTTAGAGCTTTCTAGTGCCAAAGCATCATTCTAGGACTGAGGTTTTCTGGATCAACTATTCAAAACCACATTTTGGCAATTTACCCCTCTACTAAAAATTTGTAATAGCTTCAGCACTAGTCAGCTTAATAACAACATGAAACAAGCTTCAGAAACTTCCACACTTAAGTAGCAAAAGTCTCTATCAAATAAAAGTACTTAATAAAAAAAGAATCTAAGGTCAGGATTTCCCTCCCCTGCCAAGAGCAGTTTTGCAGCAGGATTCATTGTTAAGTAGGTTCTTGCAAAGAAGTCTGATAATTGCAGTAAAGATTTTGTGAACTTTTGAGCACCTAATACATGGCTTTATTACCTGCAAGAATAGAAGCTCTCCAGATCTTCAGAGAAATCTGGGTAATTTTACTACAACTCACTTCTGAGTAAGTTCTATACTAAGTTTTATCTGTACTTAGAAAGCCAAGCTACTACACATTTCCATCACCATTTTTCTTCCCCATCTCGATTTTGGGCTCACCAGTTTTCAGTAGAGATTGAAAGAGGGTATGCAATGCAAAGACTACACTAACTCTATAAATTCTTTGAAGGCAGATGGCTGGGTAGAAAAATAAAACCTTTCTAATCACCATCTCTTCTGCACCCATTACCTCAGCAGAAGAAGCTGTAGCACAGGCTGAGACACCAGATAATCTGCAGAGCATTCTTAAAAGACACCAAAAGGAAAACCATTCAGTTTTGCTCCTTAGAACCAAAGCACTATCATGACAGAAAGCTGCAGCAAAGAAGGCTTTGCTAGTTCTATCATTCTTCAAATTACTTCCTTTTAAAGCCTAAGAAAGTCTTTACAAAACACTACCAAAACTAAATATGATGAGTTGAAAGCAGATCATGGCAGAAGAAAGCCGTTTCAGGTCATTATCCCACAGATGCGTCTTCTAAAAATGCATTCCATGGATGCCAGAAACGAGCACCCACAAATATATCTGCATCAGTTCTGAGACACCTAACAGTCTAAATAGAGCTACTAAACTAAGCAATGACAAACAACCATAATTAGCCAACCGCAAAAAAGTCTACACAGAAACTAACTGTACTGCAAGGCATATGTTAGTTTACACTAGCAATGTATAGAACAAGCATATCTTTTGCTGCCTCAAAGAATGCAAGGCACCTTCCTGAACTGTCTTCTGTGAGAAATACCAGTCACCTAGAATATTTCCTTCCAACAGGACAATAAGCAACAAATCGTATCTCAGGGAACTTGTTAGGAGCATCTCAAGTCTAACATGTCACTAATAGCAGTGACTAACACTTTTAAAATAAACTTTTAAGATACATCCCGCAGCGGAAAAATATTTCCCGCAGCGGAAAAATATTAGCACGGATTAAAATAATCTGTCAGTCCTATTCATATTTTTCCAATACATTCCTGACAGCAAAAGGAAAAATTACTTAAGAGCATCTGGCTGAAGTGGAAAACCACAGATAAAATGACAGCAACCATGCAAACATCAAATTTGTCTCTATCCACAGATTTCAATATAAGTTTAACTACACATGCATGAATATTTTACTTAACATGCACAGAAATCACATTTCTGTGGAACAGCCCTGCCAAAAGAAGCTTGATGAACAGGCTCAATCGTTATCAGCATGTCTTTTTAAATGTCCCCATCTAACAAGGGATCAAAGAGACACAGACAGGATAAATATACACTGACAATAAAACTGTCAAAAATGCTTAAATATTTTCATGCGTCACACAGCTTCGTTCTTTTAGCTAATATAACTTCTGATACCTGAGCTGTTTTTGAAATCTTCTCCTTCTGAAGTGACCTCAAGTAACAGAGAGATTATGGTCCCCTCCCCTCAAGAGGCAGAGGGGTGCCAATGATGTTAGTTAAGAACTCTGGGAAAAGAGTTTTCATTTCATTCAGCTTGTGGACAATTTTTTTGCATGTTTTTATTCAGAGTATAAAACAATGCTGTTCAATATTTTGACAACTGTTATCTAAATATTATCTATGGCAGTACTCTTACCCAGGGATTCAATGCTACCAAGATTAACGTATGTAATTTTTTTCCATATTTTACACCAGTGGCTCAGTTTTGGTCTCTCACTTTCTAATGGACAAGAGAAACTACTCATTAACACAGCTCTTAAACTTATGTTTGCCTTTTACAAGGAAAGAGATAATGTAAAAAGCCAAACACAACTTTTTTATGAACAAAATGCTGAAATTATTGAGCATGTCCCTAAAAATTTTATTCAGTTCTCAACTACTGTACATGCAATACCTCTGCTTACTTCAGCTTTATAATTACACTTTAAACTACTCTTCTGGCTATAGATTCTTCCACATTAGAGGCATAAATCTAGTTTTATCACTGGAGGAGATCTAAAATCTAAAGTGTACAAAACACTACCAATGAAACATTAAAAATAAATAGTGTTAAGACTGGCTACAGAAGACCTGTTACAAATTCATAGAATCACCAGATGGTTGGTGTAGGAGGGAACCTTACAAATCATACAGTTCCAACCCCCCTGCCATGGGCAGGGACACCTTCCACTAGACCAGGTTTCTCAACACCCTGTCCAACCTGGCCTTGAACACTGCCAGGGATGGGGCAGCCACGACTTCTCTGAGCAAGCTGTGTCAGCGTCTTACCACCCTCACAGTAAAGAATTTCTTCCCCAATAAATCTACCCTCTGCCATCTTAAAGCAATTCCCCCTTGAAAAAGCACTGGTATCACCTGTCTCACTGGAAGAGGTTGATGAAATGAAATTCAATTTCAGTTTAAATCTTAGACTTAAAGCCACAATCCTTCCAATCTATTTAGGCATCTATCTCCTGCTACAGTCAAGAAGAGTTCAGTTCCTACATGGTGTGATTTGAGCTGAACTCAAAATAGCAGAGTGGCTGGTAACTTTTTATGGGTAGTTTCACTGTTACCATTCAGGCGCTCACCAACAGCCCAACATATTTTACTTTGTACTACTAAGATACAAATAGACTCACTGGGGCTTCCCAAGCAACAAACAAGATTTGTAAGGGAGGCAGCACATCACCACAGGAAAGCAGACCTAAGAAAGCAACAGATGCACCCAAGCAACAGGCAGTGGATGAGGTCTGAAGTGCAATAACAACTAACTAACAGCAAATGAACAGGTGACCTACAGAGTTCAGGACCAACCACCATTCAACCCCTGCCTTTCTTCCCAGCAGAGAAAACACTTCTCAAACTACTGCTGCTATGGCTTTACATTATAGTTTTTCACTCTTTCTAGTCAGTTTTCGAGAAAATTTACATTGTCAGTAAAGGGAGGACAAAAGCTTCGTATTTCGAAGTTTACAACTAAAACAATTTTTTTTTTTTTTATTTTTTCAGAATTTCAGGATAAAACAGTAGTAGAAAAGAATTCTATCATTTACCAGAAGTTAGATAATGAAAAAGGGCGTAACTATCACACCAGAGTTTAAAAAAGGAAAAGAAAGAGAAAGCCTCTATTATTTTCTACAACTTCCTAGTCTGGAATTTTACTAGATTTATCACTACACCTCCATTTCCATCACTCACACAAAGCCACGCATACTCCCCCCCACCCCGAACACCTAAAGTACAGTTAAGTAAACTGAAGCTCATCTACACAGCTTATAATAAAATGAATACGTAATACTCCCTAAAACTCATTCTGCTTAAAATATTAGCATCACAATTCTTCACTTAAAATCCAACATCTGCTATCTCCAACAGCAGGACCTTTAGACACAGAAGACTGCTACAGAAATCCCCTCCCATACTTTAGCATTCAAATACCTGCGAGAAGTGAAACATGCAGTGTCCAGACTCAGCTGTCATTTTCTAATCTTCTGTGTAGCCTCAAAAAATGGATGACTGGCTTGAAAGATGCTGACAGAAGTGCTTTCAATTTGGCTTCCAAGTTTTAAAAATTTACTTCGGACATTTCTTGCAAGCCGCTTTGGAAAACGAGGCATAGCTCTTTAAGCTAAGATACTGATGGAATTTCCACAAAACCAAATAATAAAGAGAACAGACTTAAATGATGAAATTGTACACCATAGTTGCATGTGTGTCCTGGGATCAGCAGTAGCAGTCATTTTTCTCCTTCTTAGTAGCTGGTGCAGTGCTGTGTGTTTGACTTTCAGCCTGGGAACAGCACTGACAACACTGACGTTTTCAGTTGCTGCTCAGTAATGTTCACTCTGACCAAGGACTTTGTGAGTCTCATGTTCTGTCAGGGAGAAGGGGAAGCCGGGAGGAAGCAGAGACAGGACACCTGACCCAAACTAGCCAAAGAGGTATTTCATACCACAGCACATCATGCCCAGTATATAAACAGGGGGCAGTAACCCAGAAGGGTTACATCACTGCTCAGACAGGTTGGGTATAGGTCGGTAAGTGGTGAGCAGTTGTATTTTCTTCCCTTCCTACTTCCCTTTTCATTATTATCACTGGTGGTAGCAGTACTGGTTTGTGTTACACCTTAGTTACCGGACTCTTCTTATCTCACCCCATGGGAGTTACATTCTTTGGATTCTCCTCCCTATCCCTCTGGAAGCAGGGGGGAAGAAGGGGGGGAGTGAGAGACCGTGTGGGTTTCTGAGTTATGGCTGAGCTTAAACCAGGACAATGTGTCACAGGCATCATGAAGTGATTGAGAATCAGAAACCCTGAATGTGTCACTAGACCAAATACATACTGGGTTCGGCATTCAACTCCACTGGAACAGACCAGAACGATCTTGGTATAAAAGCACACCAATCTCAACACTAACACAGAATATCACGACTGTCCTTACAGTTGTGATTTTGGAAGGTTGCCTTTGTCCCACATGGCTTCCCATTGATGACTGAAGTAAACATGGACTCATGCTTAAAGAAACAGTTCTCTGTATGTCTGCTGGCAAACTCAAATAGTAATGACTAACAGGCTAGCGAAATGAACTTAATTTTAGTTTAAAATTCCAATTCAAAATCCACAGTTTAGATTGAGGCACAACAAAGCAGCAACACAAATCTTGTTTCTCACTGATACATGAATTAAAAGTTTCCAGAGTCTTAAGAGAGTACAACCTGCATTATATGAGAACTCCACAATTATTACTTTCACAGTGAAGTATTACAGTGACCACAGAAAATATACTACAGCCTTCACTAGTATTATAAGCACCAAATTCATATACTCATTTGTTCCACGTAAGACAGACTAGTGGGAAGAAATTAACAGCACCACCACAGCTCAAATAAAAATGACAGACTGATAACTACTAACTGTACTGCATTAGAAGCATTTCTTCAAGACACAGCCCTTCTTCAAGTTAAAGTACATTCAAAAAGCTTCTTTGCCAGGACTTTTCAATATTCCAGTAAAGACTGACAGTTCATGCCACACATAAGTCAGTACTAGCACACCATAAAGCTAATGCACTAACATACCACAGCTATTCTTGCCATGTTCTGATAATCCTCAAACATAAATTACAATAATTTAGATGTTTGCAAGATTACTGAATGCATTTCAGCTAAAAATGTAATATCCAAAACTTCTTTAGAGCTCATGTTAAAGGCAGGCTATTTTATTCCTTCTTAGCCTGACAATTTCTTTACAAGTCTTTATTTCTCTTTCACTAATCATTTGAGTGAATTTTTTGAAAGACAGATTTTTTGATTTTCCAGTTTCATGCAAATAGTTAAGAAATTTCTTTAAATAGTAATTTCTTAATTGTGACAGAAGTTTTGAGGTGCTGGAAGAAAGCCAGGACAGGGATGGGGGAGCAGGGGGAAAGAATAGTTTCTATACAATTAAAGAAATTTAAAAAAGCATCATAATGATATGCATTCTCATTACGTCTGGGAACAGAACAATGTGAGTGCTTTCACCCAATTAGCTTTTCAACTTGCAGATGACAAATGAGACTTATTCTCAAGATTTGCAAAAGCATTTATTAAAGAAATTTACATTATTTAAAAGAATGAGAAAACATCAAAGCTCTCAAAACTGAATTGCTGTCTATCTGAGAAAAAGATAAGGGAATAAAGGCAAATTCTTGCAGAAACAAGCTATGAACCTGTGATTAAAGTACTGTATTCAATAGGTTGATAGGCAGCACTTTTTCCTGAATACAGAAAACTAATGTGATCTGTCTTACCTATCAGAATACTTCTTAGCTAAAAAAGCTACAACTATTCACTTGGCTTCTTACAAACTAATTTAGGTCAGTTTATCCCAACCACAGACACTCGCTGTAAAGGCATCTGTTAATGTTAAGATTACAAGCAGTCCTTTTAAAAAACTAGAAAGCATTTAGCATCCTGTCACAAGTACCACTTTGTTTCTTGCTTGCACAGCATCAGTCAGACAGAAGCCTGGAAAGGCAAAAATACTAGCATATCCACTCTTGTCACACACAGAAAGTGATGTGGGGCGTCTCCTTAGCAGCATCCCAAGTAGTGGTTGTTCTGTTAGGCTGAGAAGAGGGGAGCAAAAGGGAAGTCCACAGTAATGCTGCAGAATAAGCTACACACCTGATGATATACAGACACCTCCCTGTCTGTTCCAATGAGAAAATATTGCAATGGTCAGCACTTCACTATACTTGTTACTTTTAAATATAACTGCACAGAAAGCATAATCGGACCTGGTGATGATGGGAGGTTTGAGGATCTATTTGCAAGAAGAAAGCAAGCAGAACTTCTTGCATGCTGTATCAAAAAAGGTATGAGCAAACAATCCCCATATACTACTGGATTTCCTAAAATCAAACAAACAACAACAAAAAAAATAACCCAAACAAAAAAAAAAAGGGCAGAGTAACAGCAAACTACTGCAGTTCCTTTCTTCTGGCTATACGACAGCAGATCTGACTCCAGTTGCAGGCTGAACAGTGCTCAGGATCTGTTCCTCTGCAGGCAGCTGTCTGGGATAAGTTACCAGAAACAACAGCTGAGCTGAACAAGTGTTGAGTCCTTAAGTCAGTCACAGTATTTGGTGCAAAACACTTCCTTTAGGAAGCTGGTGAAAAATAATCAACAGGCACATAAAAATAGACCAGATTCCCAACTGATAAGCAGCAGAAGTTGCAGCCATTTAAAGTTACCCATCTCTCCACTGTTTCATTTTTCCCTTTTAACAGTCTTACTGCAAAAGCCCTCACACTTTAATACTGTAAAACAACGCCATTTAAACTGATGGCATATTTTCAACTCTCCCCACCCGCCCCATGTTGAATTGACAGTGCAAGAGGGCAAGGCAGACTAAGAGACAAACGTAAAGCTAATCTTTGCTGTGAGTAACTTCAAGTACTTTTTTCAAGACTTCCATTTCCTGTTCCTTTACCACAATTTCCAAGCTTCACTGCAATAATTAACATTTCTTGACAGATGAAGCAACTTTCAGTTTCTTCCTAAGGAACCACAAGTCACTGAGCATTTCTACCAATACTGTATCCTTCTGTACCTTTGAAGTATCCCTGACCTCAGCTGCACGTAAGTAAAACTTGCTATATAAAACCTTGTTTTTCCAAAGCCCCTGTTCATAGATCAGTCCTTACATAACATAAATAGTTACATCTAATGTTTTTTACTTCAGGAAACAGTTAGACGCTCAGGCAAGCTGTTCTGCTCATGAGCTCTTTCAGAATATTTTGGAAGTGCGTAAGAAGCACTCGAGGACTACAGCCCTAAGGATTTTCACTCCTCTTCAAAAGAGATGTGCCAAAATGAATTCCCTCTTCTCTAGCTACTTTTTCCGCTTTTTTTCTGTTCACCTTCTTAGGATACTTTAGTTATTGAAGGGCTCAATCTGAAGACAGAAGTACACTCATCAATGGCAGAAATGTACAGAATAAACAAATTTATACAGTTTTGTACAACCTCAGCACAATGAAAAAAACAGTTCAGTTACTCTAATCAGTTATATAATGACTTAAGCTACTTGTCACCATCACCCTCAAAACTTCTCACCTTGCTCAAGAGCCAGATTTCATGTTGCCTGTAACTCCTACCATATTCCTAACCTGATTCATGTACACCAAAAATGATCATAAATTCTCCTCTGTATTAAGAAATGTTACAGCATATTTGTTTTTAAGTCTTTTAAGATACTCCCAACTGTGCTAGAGAGAGCCAGGATTGTCAAATGTGCCAGCTTATGACACACCATTGACAGCATCAGGAAAAAAAAAACCCTTCACTTCTGTGCATACAGAAGTGATAGAAGTTGCTCCTTGGTCTGATCCAGCTTGGGGAGAACTCATAGTTGCTCATAGTGTCTTCTACCTGCTGCCTGCCATCCTCCAGATATCTGGTTACATGTTTTCCCCTGTGACTTGCTAGTTTCTTGGGAGAGACTATCTCCTGGACTTGTGCAATGCATTCGACACTGTCCTACACAACATCCTTGCCTCTAAATTGGAGAGACATCAATTTGATAGGTGGACCACTCAGTGGATAAAGAACTGGCTGGATGACCGCATGCAAAGAATTGTGGCCAATGGCTCAATGTCCAGCTGGAGACCCAAGGCGTCCCTCAGGAATCGGTGCTGGGGACCGGTCTTGTTCAACATCTTTGTTGGTGACATGGACAGTGGGATTGAGTGCGCCCTCAGCAAGTCTGCTGATGACACCAAGCTGGGGGGGTTCTGTTGACAGGCTGGAGGGAAGGAATGCCATCCAAGGGGACCTCCTTGACACACTTGTGAGGTGGGCTGATGCCAACCTTATGAAGTTTCATCATGACAAGTGCAAGGTCCTATACCTGGGCCAAAGCAACCCCAGGCACAGCTTCAGGCTGGGCAGAGAAGAGATTCAGAGCAGCCCTGTGGAGAAGGACTTGGGGGTGTGGGTCGATGAGCCAGCAGTGTGTGCTTGCAGCCCAGAAAGCCAACCATTTCATGGGCTGCATCAAAAGATACATGACCAGCAGGTCCAAGGAGGTGATCCTGCCCCTCTACTCTGCTCTCACTTGGAAACCTCCCTTGGAGTATTG
>JANRGW010003302.1:0-16735 GCA_024733675.1 Psilopsiagon aymara
TATGAGGAAGAAATTCTTTACTGTAAGGGTGGTGAGGCACTGGAATGAGTTGCCCAGGGAAGCTGTGAATGCTCCATTGCTGGCAGTGTCCAAGGCCAGGTTGGACAGAGCCTTGGGTGTCATGGTTTAGTGTGAGGTGTCCTTGCGTGTGGCAGGGGGTTTGGAACTAGATGATCTTAAGGTCCTTTCCAACCCTAACTATTCTAGGATTCTATTTATGTGCAATTTTCTTCACATTCCTTCCAGGGTGTACAGCTAGACCAGGTATAACAGCAAGACCTCATCCCTCACGTAGACTTGAACTCTAACCCAGCTCACCAGAGAAAAGCCTCTACCTACCAGAGTTATGCATAATAAATTAAAAGGCCACACTGGTTTCACAGCACTGCCTACTACTTGATTGAACAATAGTATGTTTCTTGTTGATGGTGTAAAGGCATACTCCAGACACTAGCATAAACTCTCAGTGAGAAGAAATAAAAATTTATCCTGGCTGTACATGATAGAATTTTCATTCCAATTTTCTGCTGCAAAAATTCAAGTTAAGATATGACATCACATTTTATACATTAAACAGGAACACGTTACATTATGTGTAACATGAAATCTCCAAATTGTGAATGCATAGAGGATATAGGCATTAGCAGAGTTGCAATCACAAAACATTTTCAAAACCTTCACAACCAAAAAAATGGTGAAAAAAGTCTAATATTCCCCACGTGCAAAATTTTTCATGTGTTACACTGTGAAAGAAAGCCTTAGCCATTAAGCAGGTAGAACAGGAATAGCTAGAAAGAAGCCTCTATTGTACCAGAGACAGCCCTCCAGGGCTTACTTAAGTTACACTCAGAGCTGTTCCTCCTAGAAGAAATGCTAAAGAGCGAAAGTAAGGGACAAATTCACTCTCCTCTCCTTTGTTTCTGTTTCTTTCCTTGCTTTTTATTTTTTAGGAAACTGTTCACATTCTTACAATCAGAAAGTATTTCAAATCAAAAAAAGGGCAATAACCATGGGAAAAGAACTGGCTGCATTTTCTAAGGCATGTAGCTATAAGATCTTAGGGGTGAGTTGGGTAAGAATAAAAGTTAACCTAGAAAATCAATGGCTCTGGAAAGTAGGATTCTGAACATCTCAAAGCTTAGAATAGTGATCTCCTGAGTTATATCCATGAGGTCCTACCCTTCAATATAAAACTTGTAAATACTACCTGTGCTCTCTGAGTCAATAAAGACTGATGCAGGGACATTACTTTCCACAAAATAAAACCATGCAGTAGGCAAAATGAGAGAAAAGATATTCCATTAAATTCTACTTTAATTATTTTATCAAAATACTCTCAGTCTTGAAAGTTGGCCCTGCTTCATGCAAATATTTAGTGACTTTTCAGAAAATATATGAAGTTATTTGTACAACAAAAAAAAGAAGTCATATAGTTATATTAAAAACTTGTATGAATTAGAAATGTATTTGGATAGAAGTGAAGTTATATATACAGAAATTACACCATGTACTATACTTCTTTCAGGCAATGACCCCTGTTGAACTATCAGGGATTTCCTTTGTCTGGAGCTTTGCTCCTTTGAAGGTACACCTGAATCTGACAATTATATTTATATAATATGATACTGCTGCAGTGGAGCAACGTCACTGTTGTAAATATATTTTGAGCCTATATCACCATTCAAGGCTGATGTTGAAGTAGTAAGTATCTCTGAGTACCTACTGCGTCTGACTTGTCAAAAACTTCATGGAAGATGAGAAGTCCTCAAAATATTTTTAGATGTTCTAGAACTGCCAGAAGTATTAAAACAAATTAAGAAAAGAAAACACAACAAAACCCACATACAAACAAACAAAAACCACAAACAAACCCAAACTTCAAAACTTAAAGCTTAAAATTTCTGTAATTTATATGAGATTTTTCAGGGGATGGAAAGTTGTGCCTTACTGGAAGCACTAACTTGGTAAGTTTTAGGAAGTCTAGCACCAAACTGGAGGAAAACAAGCTATTGGCAGATGTAATATCCCAGATCATGTTAACTTTTATGGGTTTATATTTGCTATCACCCATGATTCTCTTCAGATAGAATGCAACAGCAAACCTTTAAAGTTCCATTGGGAAATGTAAAGTAATTTTAAAATAGGGAATTTAATATCAGCTCTTGATGCTTACTGCTTAAGGTCTTTGAAAAATATAAGCCCATTAAATTGTTGGTCTAGTTGGTCTAGTGTTATTAAACTAATATTTCACTTCTATATTAGTGTCCATGTCTTAGAAAAGCTTTATGAACTTTCAGTAGCCCTTCAAAGTATGTTTACTTAGCAGGATAGACCATACTGCCTCATTATTGAAACAAATGGACAGGTTTTGGGTAAAGTATTGATTATAGCAGTTTTGTGTATATTATTAGAAAACTGAAACTGAAGGAGATATTGCTTTCTATTTATTCCTTGAAATATTTCTTCATTGCTACCACCAATGTGCTTGGATTTGCCCAACTAATTAGTTGCACTAAAGCATTCTGCTTGTAAGAGTTACTTCACCTTCTCTCCTTGTTTGTCGTCCACCTGTTGCAGCTTATTTTCAAACTGTGAATGCTCTGAGATACAGGCTGGCAGACACCTTATGTTTGTGCAGCATCTACTACAATGAGGTCCCAACCTGGCTGAGGATTACCTATGCCCGTACTCATTTGAATAATTATAAACCCTAGGCCTAAGAAAGTTCTTTGAAAAGCAAAAATGAGCTGGAGCAAAAGAGGCAAATATTTTCCTCTGCTTCATTGAAAGGATCTATTTAGTCAAATGATGCATAAATTAGCATAGAGAGCACAGTTTATAAGACAGATGTTTTTGCAAGAAATCAGAGCATCAGCTTAGAACACGAAATTTCTTTTCTTGAGGGAAATCCCAAAGATTTTATAGCTACTTGTTCTTCAACAGTGACAAAAATATTATTTCTGGATGTCATTAAGTGGGATTTGTTAAAAAAACAAGAAACAAAAAAAACAACAACAAAAAAAAACGAACAAAAAAAGTAAAAAAAAAAGTAAAAAAAAACCCACCCAAAAAAAACCAAAACCTGAAACAAACAAAAGCTCATGTTATATTAGAATACAGAAAATATTTTTAATCATCTCAAATGGAAACATGCTCATTAAGTGCATTCTATGTTATTTAAAATAAAATGTTATTAGAGTGAAAACTTAAATTACCACACTTTCACTAAGTCAAGCAGCTATAAACACGTAGTTCTTTGGGTTTCTTCCAGCAAAAAATAATTACAAACAGTCCTGTCTTAAAATATTTTGACATTTGCAAACTTCATTTCTGATCAAGTAGCATCAAAATCTGATGAAGATAGAAACAAGACTAAATCAGATTGCTGATTTCATGACTCAGTGAAAATAATCTAGGTCATTCAAGGAGGATGTAAATTGCAGCAAGTGTTTGAACTTTAAGATCTACAACTGGGTATTAACTTTTTACCTTTTGTTATAGACCTTTGTGTCTATTAGGTTTTAATTCCTACCCATATATATTTCACATATATTTTTTATGTTAAGCCACATTTAGCTGTAGGTTTTGTAAGATCTGTGTTCTTTATTCATGGGCACTTTTAAATGGTTAGAGCTGGAATTTCTTAAGGATCATTTTAACTTGCAGAAGCTTTGGTTATCAAAGTGCTACAGACCAACTGAAAACTAAGAAGCACAAGGTTTCCAGCTCCCATTTTCAAATAGTTCTTCATATTCTTGTCCACCTCAATAATATCCATGCAGCATGAGGATGTAGCATATGTATAAAGTCAACATGGGCTGCAAGGCTCTCCAGAAAATAAATTTTGAGGAGAGAAAGAGAGAGAAGAGAGGGGGAGAAAGAAAAGCAGATTCATCAATCAGTATGCGTGAGCAGCAATCCTCATGGCTCTCACAAGAGGAGCTTGTACCATTGATATGCAAAGCTGGCAATTTAAAACACATTATGATGATGATTAAAAAAAGCTTTAGACCTCTACCATAATCCTTGCCTCTAATGATTCCAGAACAAGAAAGGTACAATAAACTAAAAATAAATAGACAAACAAAAAACAACACAGCCCTGACTAGACAAGTGGTAGAAGACCTGCTATAACAGAAAATCTGGAAATGTCAAAGACTGCTGGAGAAAATCTAAATAGCTTTTCACACGATATCTGAAAATGCAAGATGTCAGTGAAAAAATAGAAAATCTGATCTAACAAACTGGGCTGAATCTGAGGCAAAACAGAGAAATTACTGGAAGATCCAGACTTAACTCTTAAGCAAGCAGTTATAGCTTGTAGAGTAAATTAAATTACCAATGAAAAATGAAGTTGAAAGGGAACCAATCAATCCTCCGGGATAGACATATAAGCCACTATAAAAACAAAAAAAAATCAGAGGTTGACAGAACAGTGAAATTCATGACAGAATACCCCAACAACAGAGGAAGCTGTGACAAACAGCACAAGCCAAGATGACACTAAGTGTTGGAAAGAAAGGCACATTCTGTATTGGATTACCAGAGTTTACAAGGTCTGGAGCAACACTTCAAGAATGGACAGAGAGAATGACCAGAATAGTTAACAATTTTGAGTCCAAAAGCTAAGGACTGTAAATCTGAAAACTAACAGGACATGAACACCTAGTCGATAAGAAGAGTGGAAATACAACACTGGAGAAAAAGCCACATGCACAGAGAGTAAAAAGTTGGAACTTGGAGAGTGTAAATAAATGCTGAATGCAGAGAGCAAGACACTATATAGAAGGGAACATACCCAGCATTCAGTAATAAGGGTAACAGGCCATTTGCCTCCTCCATTCTGAACTTTCAAAAATCAGAGGAGTTAAGTAACTGTAAAGTCTGAGAAAGTCTTCCAGTAGACAGAACTCAGCTGAAGACCAAATGGATGTGGAAAAAGTTAGAAAGGGCTTTATCCTATGGCTGGAGTTAAAATAGAAGACAGCTAGTCTCACTGGGAGCTGTAGACCAAGCAAAAGAAATGGCCAGCTTTGCTACATTTACAATGTACATGGGACTTTACCTACATATTTAACTAACATAAGTACTAAATAAAACTGTAAAAAGGAAAAAATTTTATTACCTACCAGGAAATAAATCTTTGGAAGAATGACACAAAGCCCAGCTAGTAGGCTTTGCCAGACCTGTGTGGGGCCAATGTGATTGCCTCTGCATTGTCCTCCTGGTCACAAGAGCACAAAGGAGTGCATTACCACAAAGGCTGGCTCCAGATCCAGTCCTCTGCACTCCACATCCTGGCAGAAAGAAAAAATGGAGGAAGAACCACCATGTTCCAGTTAACGTAATTAGAGCTCATCCAGTATTGCCTAGGCTTTCTCTTTTAAACAGACTCCTAGCCAGTTTCCACAAATAAAGGTCAGTTGTGTGCGAAAGTATGTTTTTATTTAGGAAAATGTTTTTTTAGGTATATACTATCTTTCAGATAAACAAGGAAAATATCAGTCATCCTGTATTTGCACAGTAAACGTACTTTTGGCACATGTGTTGTACAATAGATTTGCTTACTGTAAGACTATCTGATTTATTGGGTTTGACGTCAGACAGCCAGGTAGGTTTGGCACTTTTGATACGAACAGTGCAAGATTGTCTATACAAAGATGCTATCTCTGGCTTAAAACAAGTGTGTGCCTGCAGATCTTTGGTGCCGTAGAATAGTCTGGTGCTTGTGTCTAAACAAACATCAGCAGCGCATACTACCATACCTGACTTTATTAACAAAACCAGGGCCAGTTAATCAAGGAAATTGATTATTCATCTTTATCTGGTACTTATTACATGACATCTTGAATACTGCTGCTAGTTTTGGTTCCCAGGACATGAAAGATATTGGTAAATGGGAATGAATTCAGTGGAGGCCACCAAAATATAGTTGGGCTGAAGCACTTTCCTATAAGCAGAAGCTGCAGGATCAGACTTGGTTCAGTTTGAAGACAAGATAGCTTTGGGAACACTTAACAGCAGCTTACCAGTATCTACAGGAAAGTTAGCAAGAATACAAATCCTTGTTGTAGAGGTGTGGCAGATGGAGAAGAACCAACAGCCCCAGACTAAAAGATGGATAGCTCCAGCTGGGTTAAAGGAAACAAATTGTCCAAACATTGGGACAGGCTGTCCAGAAAATTCTCACCATGGAAGTTTTCAAGATCTTACTCAGCAAAACTGAGTACCTAAATGCTGAATCGACTACTGACCGTGCTTTGAGCAGGATGTTAGAGCAGATGACCAGCTGAGGTCCCTTCCAACGTAGAAGATCCAAGGAAGGCAAATTAAATTTGCCAAAATTAAATTGTTAAGCAAGTTCCCACATGGTTAGCACTGGGTTATGTGAGCCAATGTATATTTATTTCTTGCTGAAGAAAGGTCTGAGTGCAGAAAAAAATCCATGAAGCATGTTACAAATTATAATGTGGAAAGATAAAACAATTCTGATTCCAAAATGCTAATGGTGGATGGGATTAATAACAGGATGTCTTGATTGATAGCAGGAAAATTTAAGATTCTGACTTTTGGAAAATCTACAGCTCTTTTGACAGTCAGATCACATTTTGTTTAGGAGCCAGTGTTGATTCAAGATTCTAGTAGGAATAGTGAAGGTCTTAAAATTAATTTTAAAGGGCTTTATCTGATTAGCTGATCATGCATTTTCCTGTATTCTCAAATGTTTAATAATTAATGATGGAGCAAGCTGCAGGTCAGATTAATTAATCTTTCTGAACATGCATGTGTGCATTAGCATTACTGAATGGTCTGTTACTGTTTAATTAAGCCCACAACATATTTCTTTACATTGATTCAGCACCAACCAGGTGTTTCAATTTCAGCTATTCAAAGTTTTGGTAGACATCTAAGTCAGATGCAAATCAGAGGACCAAAGCTAAATGCCTATTTTCCTTATGTATTCCATGAATAAAAGCAGGTACTTCCATGAAAGGCAATCAGAACATCATTAGCTCATCTCTATTGACTTGTATATCCCATTATCGACTTCCTAGCTGACATTTGTCGTAACCCATTTCAAAGGATAGCTAATGTTACTGCTCTATATGCTATTAAATGCCCCAATTAGAACAGGCCTGAAATTTTACAATTAAATGGAATAAGCGTAAGAAGTTTGGCTGGAAAAGCAACATATACTTGATGAAAGTCGTCAGGTTCAATACCCTTTTTACCCCCTGAAATACAGCAGAAAGCAACTACATATAGAGGGTAGGCACACTGCAAATCTAACGGGGGCAAAAGTCATGAATTCAGGCTATGTGGTCATGGGGACTACCTTACTGGAGGATAGACTTCTGCTAGCAGGTTATATTCTCGCAGCTTCCATTTCACCTAGAGGCCAATTCATGGTTGACAGTGTGTACATTTTTCACAAACACTAGAGCTGGTTTTGAGCTCAAGTATCTTTAGTGACCTGCAACATGTCTGGATGTATAGAGCTGCTCTGTTAGAGTCCCTTATTGTCAGCAGGGAGAAGCATATACCAAGAAAAAATGATTCATCAGAATTGTCTTAGAGATCTGCTAAAGGACAAGATGACTTCAGCAAACCATATTACTCTCCATTGATAAGAAAAGAAGTTTAGACAAGGAGCACAGAGGGATGTAAATCCCAACCAAGGAAAAAACATTGATCCATAAATCTGAAACCAACAGCAATCTTTTAATAAAAGGAACAAACAGCCTCATTCCTACAGAAGAGCCAGATTTGTAATGTATCTGCTTCAGAGATTATTAAAACCAAAACAAAAAAAAAGCAGTATCATGGTACTATGAATAAATTCCCAAGTCATACGTTTGGAAATCATACTTTTCTACATGTTGAAGTCTTCTTACATTGGTAAAGCCACAGGAGATGAGAAAGGGCATTTCTTTATCTGAGTCTTTATATACCTGAACCGTATTATATTAGATTTATATTCCTGAACCTCTATTTGGCCACCAACCAGTGCAGCCCTTTCTGAGTAATATCACATTTCCATTGACATGAGAAAGTATAGCTTGCAGCAAGTAGACAAAAAGGAAGGTAAACTTGTTTGTAGCTCACCTTTCTTCTCTCTGGCATGATGGTTTTCCAAATCTGAAATTTAAAGGGTAACACTCTAAGCAGTAAAGGGTTTACAGCCAGTTCACAGGTTCACAGCCAGTCTTTCCATTCCTTTCCTGCTTTCCCATCATTATAGATAACTGTATTTGCTGGAGCATTTCTCAAGGAATTATGTTATTTTGTGAAAAATAGTCTTGATCTCTGCCTCCTTTTCCTTCTTTTTTTTTTTCTTCCCAAAATAAACAAAACAAAACAAAACAAAACAAAAAAACAAAACAAAACAAAACAAAAATAAACAAACAAACAAAAAAAAAAACACAAAAAAAACCAAGAAAAAAAACCGGCAAAACCTTAGCTTTGTCTGATGGCTGTAAAGGAAAGTTAACAAACCTGACGGGGAGAAAGTGCTCATTCGCTATAAAAAGAAACACTCTGAGAAGTCCCCTGGCTGCCCTGGTTCATGTAAGGCTCTCAGGCAGCATCCCAAACACAGCCCCAGAGCTCAGCAGCACAGCTTGCTGAAGCCCTCTGTCCTTCTCCCATAAAGCTCAGCCCATCTGCAAGATTAATTGCAACTGCACAGTGACCCTCAGGGTCATCATAGCCTCAGAACCATGTAATGATGAAAGAAGGGACATGACAGGAGTAGGTGGAGGCTGCAGGGGGAAATGTACACACTCCAAAAGGGAAGCCAAAATGGAAGGGATGGGCAATCTGACAGAATAACAGTGTGGTCACTGGACCAAAACGTGATGCAGTGTGCCCAGAAAGCTGGAGAGAAAATAGAATAAAACCCCTGGCTGCCTCCACTTAGAGAAAACAATAGCAATGCAGAGCCCTGGGTGTCACAAAGGAAGTGCAACAGCCATGTGAAGAGGTCATCACCTTCCATACAACTGAGATGAGTAACAAGAGAGCGCAAACTTTCAGCAAAAGGAAGGTCAAAGCTCATCGCAGGTTCAGCCCTTGAAAAGATGATGATGATGACGATGATGAACATTCAGCAAACTGCAGGCTGGTCTAAAAAGAACTGCAGGAAGTTTCTCAATAATATCTTCTGGATCTTCTTGATAAAAGCCTCTTTTTGAATACCAGAATCACTGAAAAATGATGGAGAATCATCTCCTTTCTCATGGATCAAGTGAGGGAGAAAATTCTGCCATTCTGGTTACTCACAAATTAGCATATGGGCATCAAAATAACAATGCAAACACCTCCAAGGGTAATTGCCCTTTCTGACTTGAGTGTCTAATCAACATATTGAGGTTCTGGTCACACATCTTGATCTGGCTTCAGCAGAGCCGAGTGAAGAACCTGTCAGCCCCAGCTGGTTCCCAGCCATCTGCCCCCATCATTTTGCTGAGGCTTCTGACTTGTGGACCTGCTTGCATAACTATTCAAACCAGTGCTCTTTGCTTCAATACAAACAAGCCAGCTGAGCTGAAATAAAATAAGCCAACCACAAACATTAGGTCTTCTCTCGGCTGGACTCTTGCAACTCAGCTGGGTCCTGAGGTGATCACCTGAGCAGTCACTCCAGCAGATCTGGGATTCTTAAACAGTCAAGGACTGTTTTGTATGGAGAACAGAGATCATCATGAAATCAGGGATCTTTAAGCCTCTTCCCTGGTAACACTATGTCTACAAACTGTCTCTAAGGTTTTTCCAGGTGATATTAAAAATCTTTCTCTAACTTTCTGCTGTTTTGGCTGTTATCTCTTTGGTGTTTCTGCTGCCTCCGTTTTCTAAGCCTGCCCCCTCCCTGGTAACTTGTGCCACAATGTCCATCTTCCAACAGAACCCTTTTCGCACATAGCTCAGATCCCTGCAGCTGCTGTGCATTTTGAGTCATAGTTTCCTTTTGTTGTCAGCTCAGCAAAGGAGCTTAACTTCTTTAGAGCAGGGTAGAAAAGTGTATGGGCTCTTCAGGGAAATAGTAAATTAGCTGGTCCTTGCTCTGGATTGAAACTAGACACAGAGAATTACCATAAGATAGAAATTTAAATAGTTCTCCAGTCTGGGAGGTATGATAGGCTGGGTTTTGGGAAGGAACACTGAGAAATGTGCATGGGGTACTCCTGTGTTTAAGCAGTCTTTCCCATTCTTTTAAGATTTGCTTTTATGTCTCACTGCTCCACTCTGATTTGATTGGTAATAAAATAGCTAATTTCCCCAAGTTGACTCTGTTTTGCTCATGGCAATAATCAGTGAATGATCTCCCCCTGTCCTTATCTTGGTATATTTTTCTCCCATGCCCAACTGAGAAAGGGAGGGATAGAGTGGCTTTAGTGCGCACCTGGTATCGAGCCAGGGGTCAACCCACCAAAATGATGCGACACAAAAGACCGTGGGCAGAAAGTGCTGTTCCTGTCACGAATGAATCTTCTGCCATGACATTTCTTGACTAATTTCTCAAATTCATACAGAGACTGAACCTGTTACCTGAACTTTTGGGTTTTCTCAGAACTAAATGAAATTTCTCAGACTTCTGCAGTGCAGTTATCATTATTCTTTGTCATGGTGTAATCCCTCTTTGCTCAATGTGGCCCTATAAAGCTCTTAACCTCTAGTTCCAATTTGTTTTTGTAAAGCCTATTTTCTTGAAAGGTTTCCTTGTATTGAAAGCATATAGCATTTTCTCTCTGATATCTTCTTTCTGACCTGAAAACTTCATGTTCATCTCTCTAGTTTTTAATCTTTCAAGCTGAATCAACAGAACATTCTCCCTTGCTTTCCCCAGGAATTTTTGTAACTATTTGGCTTTGATCTTTCTGTGATTGTTGTAAGATCAGGGCTGGGAAAACTTCAAACCACATACAGTAGTTCAGTGGTTTGGAACAGAGCTAAATTAGAACTGCATTTTATACACACCAGTTGTGTGAGTTTCAGTGAAGCTAAATGAATGTTACTTCTGTATTTATTTACTTTTGTTTTTATTTCGCTAATCAACTCATGAAAAATTTTACTGAGCACAGGTCAATAGCTAAGCTTGTTATCAGTCAGGTGTAAAATGTAAAATCAATGCAATCACTTTCTTGCTATCTTTCTCTCTTAAAAGCACAGAGGGAATAAACAGTGGAAAATGTAACGAACAGCATAGAATGTATGGGCGGAGACGGAGACAGTGCGTGATTGATTCTTTTCATGCCTTAAAAGCCTATCTTCTTCCAAATTCTGCTATCCTAACTCTATTACAAGGGTAAATTGTCCCTCTAGGGCTGGTCTTAAAGTATGGGAAATGTAGCCACACACAACTATCAGTAAGGCTGCAAGTGTTCCTTCTAGAGAGGCCCTGCTCCTGATGGGGAGAAAAGCATAGGGGTGCTCTTCAATCTAAGAATCTAAATCACATACTTTGAGTGAGCAGCTGACCCTAGCTAAACAACTTGTCAGTGTGAGTGGGTACTTACCTGAATAAAATGTATACCTTACTGACTTAGCTCTAACAACTAGTGGGGCTAGAGTGCCTCCCATACATTTTATGAGTTAAGAAAATTAGGGCCAGAAGGCTGCGTGGAGACCTCATAGCAGCCTTTCAGTATCTGAAGGGGGCAGACAAGAGTGCTGGAGAGGAATTCTCCCCCAGGGACTGTAGTGATAGGACAAGTGGTAACAGGTTCAGACTTAAACAGAGGACATGTAGGTTGCATATAAGGAAGAAGTTCTTTACTGTGAGAGTGGTCAGACACTGCAACAGGCTGCCCAAGGGAGTTCTGAATGCACCATTGCTGGCAGTGTTCAAGGCCAGGTTGGAGGGGGCCTTGAGAACCTGGTCTAGAGGAAGGAGTCCCTGCCCATGACAGGGGGATTGGAACTAGATGATCTTAAAGTCCTTCCCAACCCAACCCATTCTAAGACCTTGTGATTTCTGGTGGGAATATGCAAAAATATAACTGTGCCTGATGAAGTCTGGCAACAGCATGCTCAGTCCTTCAGCATGCACCTTGACCTTGGTTTACCTATGGGACAGAGGGGTGTCTGTACCCCAGCACCCCAACAGTATGGCTGATATTACTGCTCCTGCTGTTCCTCAGTCATAAGAAGTAGCCTTTATAGGAGTCGGTGTCTGATTTTGTAGGGGCTTGGCCACTGCTAAGCCTACAATTTGTTTCTTTTTTTCTAGGTAAAGTCCTCCTCCCACTTTCCATCCACCCCCAGCTTGGATTCATATCACCACTACAACCCTCACATTAATTAATTTGCTTTTGTAACACACCTAGTTTTTTGCTCCAATATTCACTATCCTTCAGTGAAAGGTTTCTGACATGGATCTTCTCTGGCATTAACCTGACAGCAAGAAATTCACATAAGCACATAATCATAGAATAGTTTGGCTTGGAAGTGACCTTCAAGTGTCATATAGTCCATCTTCCCTGCAATGAACATGGACACATTCATCTAGATCAGGCTGCTCAGAGCCACACTTTTCAAAACTTAATAAGTCTAATTACTCTTTAATTGTTATTTTGTCATCTTGCACTCTTGCGTCATGATTTAACCTTTTCTTTTCTGAGCTTCCAATGTCATGTGATAAAAAATTTCAGTAAATAAATAAATAAAATCAAGTCCTCACTACTGAAGTGAAAATTCCATTTGAAAGCTCAAAATCTTGAAGACAGATTAAAACAGATTTTGGTTTACTATTGCAAAGATTCACAAAGTTTTAAGCAGCAGCAGAGCTCTTGGCAGGCCCAATATGAACAATTTTGGAGGGTTTAGGTTTGGCAGAATTATAATTTTTCTTTATGTGCTGACCAGAGGGATTGACACCATGAAACTCACAAGCCCAGAAAAACGAGGCATCCTCTGGAAGTGACAAACATAAAAGCTAGAATTGCCATTTTTACTGGTGCTTCTGTCTTCCTGAGAAGCTCATTAGTCTCATCTACAGAGTTGTGCTAAGACTTTCTTCATATGCTGCCGTCAAGCCTTCACCTCAGTTGTCTAGAATTTGAACTGTCTTTTACCTATATGCTTGCATGCATTAGACTTGTAACTCAAGGCCCAATCACAGTACAAATAAAAAATACTAACGACAAAAGAGTTCTTTATGGTTAAATATTATATTGAATTTTAACTTTTATATGTCTGATTTGACTTAGGAAAATACATCATATCTTGGTCTTCATTGATAAAGGGCCATTAATCTACTATCTGTTATGTGTGATGTCATTCCATTACATTACTTCTGCATCGCAGCATGCAAGAATATCTAGCATGCAAGAATAGATAATTTTTCACCCAGAAACAGAATGTTTAGAAGAATATGCATGACAAAATTATACATCTCAGCAGGCACTTTTCATATATAGAGGCTATAATCCTGATTATTTCAGTACAATTGTGTGTATTATTTACTGACTGTTGAAAATTCTAGAGAATAAAGACATGATGCAGAAATTGCTGCGGTAAATTATGACATGTTTTTAACCAAAGACTCAGACCTTCTCTTCTGCTCCCAAGGGAATGTTAAATAAGCAAAGGCTATCTTCTGATGTAATGTAATGTAGTGAAATGTAATGTTTTATCTATTTAGCAAAGCCCGTAGCTGGAAAATCAGTGGAGAACCATCTGACTCCTCACTATAATTTAGTTGGCAGCTGTGTGCAGAGCTCCACGGGAGTAAGATTTGTCTGAGCTGGTGACATGAAAAGGATTCAGCAAGTGGGTTCATACACAGCACGAATTCACACACCGGAACACTCTTGGAAGGGAAAAACCAAAACAAAAAACCTCACCCATTAGCTGTGTAGCAAAGGTCCTCAGGTAAACAACATTTGCACAGCAGAAAAGGGATTAGCCTATAACAACTGCTTTTTCTGTGCACAAGGTCACTCTGTTTAGCTTTTCTTAATCTCTCAAAAGCTCTGTGAGGAAGGGCTGTGTATAAACGAATTCAGTGATTTCTGCGCAGGCTTTAAGGAGACTATACTGAGACATACAACGTAGTTTGGTTATATATTGTCATGTGTCCCTTTCAATTTCTGCCATGACCTCAGCCACAAATGGAGTGATTTGGCTAAGCAGACACTTCAAGTTTTGATCATACAAACCTTAATGTCATGGGACAGAGATTATGTCCTATTAATAGGTCTGCATGACTGTGAAAATTTTGTGCCTGTATAAAAATGTTGTGTGCTCTTTCTCAAGTAAAAACCAAACAAATCATGTGTAATGTAGCTGTTGAAAGAAAGGTTATTACTAACGAAAATAAAATTACTAGGGCCATGTGAGCAAACATGAGAACAAATGCATACCCATATGGAAATTCAGCACAAGAGCTGAAAGCTTATGAAAACACCTGCATCTAAATTTTGACCTTAGACTTTTCTGCCTATTATATTTCCCCAGGCTTAGCCAAAATCTGCAAATAAACAATCCAATCAAACTGCAGGACTTCTCCAGGAATTCACTGTGTCCATCTGTTTGTGAATCAGTCACAGGCAGACTCAAGTAAACAATAAATGCATGAAGATACAAATGATAAGACTTTACTGGAGGAAAAAAAAAAAAGAAAAGCATAGCTTCTCATGCCAGGAATGTGGTGTGTATTCTAAAACTGGCAGTACTTTTTACATTTATTCTGGGAGAAGGAAAGAAAACAGCAGATCAGCATGCTTTCTGTGATTTCTTAACAGACTTTTCATCATTTATTGTTTATTCCCTTTATATTTCTTCCATAGAGCAGAATTTATGTAACTGTTCTTTATGTTGTTATAGTTTCCTCCTAGTTTGAATGTTTGCAATGAAAGGTGCCCCATGGAGTTTAGAAAGATTCTTAATTCTATCTGAAAACTTGTTAGATTTACTATTAAAAGAAACATTTATGAGGAGATACTGAAAGATTTTGAGGTGATTTTTAGGGTGAAGAAGAAAAGACTGAAGGGAGACAATATACAATTATGTTTAAAAGTTGTTATGGTGAAGATGTATTTTTATCTTCGTACCACTGAGGATGCTACAAGAAAAAGTTTAAATTGAAGTAAAGGGGGAACATTTGTTTATTTGTTCACATTATGAATTTAACAGCAGGCAGGGTATCATTGCTGTTTTCTCTACGTAGCCATTTTATCCTGCTGTTCAAGCCATTCTCAAGAAGAGCTCTTTTTCTGCAGTTCAGCTACTGCCAGGATGCTCATTCTTTGCCATGCATGCCCAGAGACATTCTTGTTTTCCCAAGGATTCCCAGATATTCATGCTATTCAAAGGCAGCTCAGATGTAAAGACAAATTGAAATGTTTTGTCAGGGATGAGGTCAAAGCAGCTAAAGTAGAAGGCAGTACAATTCAACATTTTGCTGGTATTAGGAATGGAAAATGCCATTGGGAAGGGATGGTGAATAGGACTTTAGAATGGGTGAGTTTTTTGATGGAGGAAGGAAGTCTCGAGACTTAAGCAATGGACACGATTAAGGATGACAAAGATCATTCTCAGGCTTTCAGCTAGAGTTTGTGGGAGAGGTTTGTGATATTTTCTTCTCTAAGATGCTGTTAGAAGGGGCATCTTCCTTTCCTCATCTCCTTAGTCCTTCATTATCACCTGCATAGAGTTCTCTTTCCTATCACTTCAGGGACTCCCTATTCCCAGTCTAGTTTAGGATGTGGTTTTTTCTTTATACCACTCTGGATAATATTTAAAAAATGGCCTTAAAGTAAATAAAAAAAAAAAAAAAAAAAAAAAAAAAAAAAAAAAAAAAAAAGAGAACCTTTTCCAATGGCAACCGTAGTTAGTGATGAATAGGTACTTGGGAGACCAGAAACTCTCCAGAACTGGAAGTGTTTAGCCATTCTTTCCCCTGTTGGCCAGAGGAAGAAAAGGTAATCCCTCAACGTTCCTTCTAGCCCTAATGCCCATAATGTTATAATCACAGTATTAGCAGAAAGCACAGCTTGCTTACACTTCTGAAATGCATCCCTATTTCATACAATATTACAGCTCAGGAGCAGCAGTTTTTAATTTAAACGCTTGTGTTTCAATTTCATATTCTTATCAGAAAGATAAAATCAAGACTGAGACATGCAATCTGGACAAAATTTATCTTCCACAATCCAACATAATATAAATTGTTTTATTTATCTAAACAATAATGCAATGCCCCAAATTAAAATCACTCAAACCCTTTAAATAAATTCTTTTTTTGTTTCACATTAACAAATTTGGCCTGTTTTAAGCTTTTAAGCTAGCAGTCTCCATGAAGAAATCTCAGGCATGGTTTGCCAGTCAATGTGATCCAGGCACCATTCCCTGTGCACAATTTATATGCAGCCCTCTTGTCTGGAGGTTGAGATGGTTTGTTAGACATGAGCCAGTATGTGCCAGCAGATCTCAGTGTCCAGTAAATTGAACTTGTCTGTTAGTATTTCTTGTTTAAATATCACCTATATCTTGGCTTAGTCATTGGCTTGGATTTCAGCTGATGTTTGTAAGTGTAAATATAAAAAATCAACATTTAACAAAACAAAATATACAGTGTAAAATAAGACTTTGGTGTTGAGTGTCACTGTCGTGGTTTAGGCCATAAATCAGCCATGCAATTTGTTCACTCACTTCCCCCTTTTTCTTCCCTCTGCTCCTGGAGGGATAGGAAGGAGAATCAAAAGAATGCAACTCCCACAGGTTGAGATAAGAA
>JANRGW010003305.1:0-27819 GCA_024733675.1 Psilopsiagon aymara
CAAGAGCAGAGTAGAGGGGCAGGATCACCTCCCTCGACCTGCTGGTCACACTCCTTTTGATGCAGCCCAGGATACTGGCTTTCTGGGCTGCACACGAACACTGACAGCTCATGTTCATTTTCTCATCACCCAACATCCCCAAGTCCTTCTCTCCATACATACACATACATGTATACAGATACAAAAAATTTTTTTCCTTCCTGTCTCCAGTACGTCCTCATATTGCCATGAAATAATGAAAATGCTTTTCAAAAGTTTGCCTTTGACTTCTGAAGATTGACAGATTAAATTGTGGTTGCATCTTAGCGGAAACCAATGAATTCTGTCTCCAGGAAAAGAAGAATAATCTGTGCTGGTTGAAACCTAGTTGAACATCACATCACAGAACGGACAGAAAATGCACACCCCTGAAGAACATCATTAAGGAACACTTTCAATTCCTTTCTTTACCTCCACCCCCAGCTGAGATCTGTCAATACAGAACAGTTTTATCAGTTACATATTCCTGGATTAACCAAGAAATATTTCAGTATGGAAATGGACATTGGGGCTCAACTCTTTCCCATGCAATACAACTAACTACACTAATGAGATGATCCATATGATGTTTATCCCACTATCTCTGTAACATTCAGTTCCCATCTAATTGTTCACAGGGTAGACAAGCGCTTAAAAGCTGGCTCGTGTTCTCAGGCACAAAGATTTACAGTCCTTTTCCAAACTTGCTCTGTACATCTGTTAAATCTATCATCTCGGAAAGTGTAGGGCTGTTTTTACGGTCATTTTATGCCTTTGGCTTCAGTATCTTGGTAGGCTAAGTTTCACGGTTGACTTAACATACTTCAGCTCCCAGAATTAAGATTTAAACCTTCTAACTTTACACTTCACTCAACAATTCTACTACAGTAGAGAAGAAACAAAAAGGAATGCAGACCCTTAATTCTATTTTTCTCCTGGTTATTATCTACAGACTTTGCACCCCTTCCTATTGGCTTTTTTTTCTACAGAAAAGCATGGTTTTACAAGTCAGTATTATTCTTTTCTTTTTTTCCAACTTGCTTCCACTGTTTTTAAAAATATGCATCTGTAAAATGTGGAGAGCTTAAACTAAGGAAAGCTACAATATTCTGGAATGTAATTCAGACACTCCTGAGGGAGAGGATGTTGACGTCCCAAAAGATGTGCCACATGAACTGAGTCAACATACAGAAGATAATGAGCAGCTCGCTACTGACTCGTATTACATAAATGATATTACAGGTGGAAGGGGTCCAGCACGCTAAACATTTGACTCTGACATGTTTAATTTTATAGGTTATAACATGCAGGGAGGAACAACACAACAATTGGCAGGTGAACCCAAAAAAATTTTGTCAGAGAAATTATCAGAGAAGCCAAGACCTGGCCTCAGGCAAGGGCATCAGCCCCATGGGCTGGGGGTGCACCACCACATGAGTCCACAGGAGAAGCTCTGTGGGTCACCTCACCAACTGAGGTAGTCACTTGGGTTGTGGAACCCTGAGATGTATGGGAAGCGCATTCTAGGATTATACAAGACTTGTTAGGGGAGGAACCAAAGGCAGGGAAGGGACGGTGACCTGAAAAGATCAAATATGGGAAAATAGCGGGATACGGGAAGATAAAGGAAGCTGGTCACATGCAAACTGAAGCAGTACTGCAGGTCACTGTGACCCATGTGTACACAGTTCCAGAAACCAGACTGACAGCTGTTGCACGTTTCCCTAGTTCCTAATATGGATGTTGGGAGTTGAATGCTCTTAAACTGTGGTTGGCTTCATCTTCTGAAAAGCAACAGTTTGGCTGATACCAATCCCAGAAAATTCCACGTGCATAAGAATTTAACTGCTTAAGAAGCAACCATCCCAGTATCACCAGGTGTCTTCAGCATGATTGGTATCCAGCTATCTTAAAAGAAAAAGGCTTTGAAAAGACAAGCTTGCCTGCTCTCTAAATTGATTGGTTATGGATTATTAACACTATGCTTTCTTTCTTTGATTACCAAGTTGAGAGAAATGATCTATTTGTCAGGGTTAGGAACAGACTGCCACTTATGCCAATCGACCAGTAGAATATAGGGATATTTGTAAGACCTTGAATAAATGTGTTGGACCAAAACTTTGCACTTCAAATTGACATCCAGCATTAGAAAAATAACCATTTAATATTTTCTCACACAGCAAAGCAAGTTAAGATCATATGAATAAAGACTGGAATAGGTGACTATCTAGCACTTACTGAAATTCTGCTTACTTGAATCTGTTGAAATCTGGACATCCTTTGTTGATGCCTGTGTTGACCCATCAACATCATCATCTTCATCTGTAAAAACAGAAAGATTTTGAGAAAGGATTCTCATTAATTTGAACTGGGGAGGCAGGAGGGAAGTGTTTGTTATTTAAGGATGGTTTCCATCAAACAAGCTAACACCAAAGAATCCAATCAGAAAAGCATACTTCCTTCTTCTGCCTATTTTTTGGTAAGAATCCATACCAAAAAAAAAGAAAGCATTAAAAAACCAAACCTGCACTGGCATTTAATTACAGTGAAGGCACACCTGAAGTCCTTCTACTATTAGTTTTAACATTGCAGCTACTGCATTACACCTCTTTCTCAAGCTGTGATGTTTGCCTGTGACCAAAGCATATATGGTTTCCATTAAGTTTTAAACCACAAATCAGTCCAAGAATTGCAGTAACAGCCTTCCAATCAGAAGTATGGGGTTTAAAGAAATATATGTAATTTCAGTAACTGAAAAACTTGGGTGTCAGATTTGCTGACATCCAAATAGAAATTACTGCACTTCAGAAGAGGACTTTGACAGCAGTTCCTTACTCTCACTAAAAACTAGGAGCTAACGCGACAGATAACAACACATAAAATACCTAGAAAAGATTAAAATAAAAGCTACTAACACTTCATTTGCTTCTGTGAAGATAACATCCTGACTGCATTCCCATTCCTGACACTCAGGTCCACACAGTAATACTGGTACAAATCCAAACAGGGTAAATTTTTCTTCTCCAAGGGTAGCAGTAGCTTGTAACATAAGCCAACCCAATGTGATGATCAAATACTCTCACCCATCAGAACTCCCTGTCACTCCTGACTGGGATGCAAACAAAGCTCTCAGAAGATAGAAGCCTGGCAACAGTTTTATAAAAACTATTCCTCGCAATCACGGGAGAAAGCAGGAAATCAAAGCAGAAAACAAGAGAAAAAATAAGTAAAGACAGATCTTCAGAGCAAAAGAGGTACTAGAGAAGTCAGAATCCTAATGCAGTAAAACCTTCCAAGCAGCAGAAATCACAGCACGTCAAGAAGGGTACTTAGCAGGAGTCCTAAACTGGAAACTAGTTAACGTATTGAATGTTTGGGTAATGTTTCAACTGACCACAAGACATACTAACAATAATGTTTGAATTGGGGGTTTTAAAATACAAAAGACAGGTTGCAATACTCTCCTTGTTACAGTCAACAAAAAGGTTAAGGTTCAAGTTGGAGAGAAAGTTAGATAATACGATCTTTAACGATGCTGAAATAAATGGAAGTGGAATGCCTTCAGGAATTTCACTTCAGATAAAAGAAAACTGAAAAAAGAATAAGTAAATACAACAATAAGAAATTAAAGATTTTCTGATTGCTCCTAATGTTTTCCAAGTTCAGATAGGAAGAAGCTGACATCTTTCTTTTACGACTCTTTCTCCTTCAGTCAGGATAGTAGGGAAATCTACACTGGTTTTGAAAAGCCACTCTCATCACAGAGGTGTCTACCAAATGTTGGTGGTGAAGCTTAGCATTTACTCAGTGGCAAAAGCTAATCTGGACAAATGCTCTCTAACAGATCAATGATGATATATGCACATTCTCTGCCTACAACAAGTCATCTGCTCTCTTCCCAGTCTTCAGCTTAGGAAGAGCTCTGCCTGCAGCTGTTAACTCATCCAGGTGACAGCCAGGACTTCTTTCAACAATCTTAACACCAACATCCTTCACCAGCTCTGGCAACAGGAGATGTCCCTGCTGAAGTGTACGAACTGCTGAAGGACCATGCCTGCACAACACAGCAAAACCACTTTCATCCCGACTGTTTATTTCTGGTATTTCTTACTTTGGAAGCATTACGAATTCCCAGACTTACAAGTACATGCTGTACTTTACTTCCCTCACCAACAAGCAAATTCATTAAAAAGAAAAACAACTTGCTGTAAAAAAAAAAAAAAATCTACAAAAAGCAATGTAATGCCTCCTCTCCCCCTTTACACTTTCACAGGTCACTTCAGTGTATCTAGATTATATAGACTCAGGGTGAAGCAGTTTACGCAGTAGCAGGACTCCAGCTGTAGCTTTTGCACAGAAGAACGCATGGCTCCTGTTAGAGTCCATCAAAACCAAACCTGCATGTTCCAAGTAGAAAGCTCAAGAACAACCTGCCAGGTTGAGAAAACAGCAGGTGCAAATATTTAACTTCCACGACCTATATGTTGCCTACCTTTTATTCACTTTGCTATTGTATTTAAGCACCAAAAGAAAAGCTTTACAAGAACATAATAATCAAAATATGGATTAGAAAATACTTCAGTGGCTTAAAAAAAATTCTCACTCCTAAACAACTGCTAAACAAACATTCACTCTAGATGGCAGCAGAACATTACCCTGCTAAACACACAACTTCCTTTCAGCACAGAAATCTTAAAAGGTCAGATGCTTAATCAAAGGTACAAATAAAAGTATCGGTACACGATACGCCAAATAAAAACCAACACATGCATATCAGCAAGTGTTTGTAAGCAATGAAAATGCTAATAACACAAATGCCTGGATGTGAGGTTTTCACATACACCTTACTTACTGTTTAAAGAACAGTTTTCAAATTGCGCTGCACCAGTAAGCAGAAGTTTCAGCATTCTGTTCACTCTCTGCATTTAAAAATCTGTATCCCGTCCTAGAAATACCACAAAGCTACAGAATTGCCACAAAAGCCACCGAAAATTAGCAACCACGTGCTTCAGTGAATCACAACACTACATTAAACATACATGTCAATTACCTGCAACTTTGAAAGATTTACCTGGTTCTGTCTGCAAATTTTCTGTAACTCGAAAACAATGCAGTTTGCTGAAGTTGCGAGAAAATAACTGCACACAGCTTGGAGGCAGAATCATATTCCTTAATCTTCCAAAAGTACATTCTGGTGAGACAATTACGTAGCAAGCAGCATGAGCCTGCAAAGAGAAGCATCAGTTAAGAATGCAGTGAGACAAAAACTTTGCAAAACTCAGGCTAGGACACATATAGACCTTTCGTAAATCACTTTCACAAAATTAGTGACCCATTTTTCACCCTTGATCTTAATTTGTTCCATTCAGTTTTTATATGACTGACAATGGGAAGTCTTAACACATGAGGAAACACCAAATACAGCAAATCTGCTCTACTAAAAATACAGCTGGTTTTGAACAGCTATGTGGATAAGTTTAAAGTTTAGGTCTCAAACCCTGGATCTTCCATTCTATATGGATATTTTCTGAGGAGGACGTGTGAAAGGTGAGAAGGTTATACTGAATAGCTTGAAAATAGCAATATCCTTTCATGCTTGCAGATCCAGAGATAACTCTGCAGTTCCATTCCAAATATGAATGGCTAGTTTCTGTCTTTATATTTATGTGAGATCTTCTGCATTAGTGGATACACATATCATGTCAGATTTACTAGACTATTCTTAAAGATAGCTATTCCCACCTCAGAAATCATGAACTAGCTTAAGAAATACAAACCTAAATTTAAAAATAAAGCGTTCAAATCACACCTGAAATACTGAATAACCTCAGGGTCTCATTTTAAATCATTATTATATAAAGTACCTCATCTTCCTTTAAGTGACAAATTAATGATTTACTACATACACTTTTCAGTTTCCACCCCAACTGATCCAACTTCGCACTTTCATCGTGTTTCAATAAACTATACCATTAAGTGGATGGACCAGTGGTCACCTACACTGCAGAATGTGTATCAGCACATGAAAAGCTCTGAATTTCATGAGGATTATTGAAGGGTACCATCATGTTGCACAGGAATTAAATATGCATCATATGGAAAGAGAAACACAGAACACTGACAACTTAAAAAAACCACAGCCACACAGGTTAAGAACTATCCTACACTGAAACAGAAATAATCATATCAGAACAGTAAGTCTCTGACATTGCAGAATTTGTGTGATTTGAAAGAAATTCTGATTTCACACAGAAAAAGTAAGGTTTTCTGCAGGTTTATAAGCAGAAATCTGTAATAATTTGTCACAAAATAAATTCTAGTTCCACTGGATTTATATAAAATTTATCTGTGATTTTGAGAATTGCTCATTTTAGTCACTAATAGGGGGACTTTAAAAATACGGTTTTTCATCTATATCACAAATGTAAGTGTATAAATAAGGTTTATTTATAAAGTGTATATAAAATATATCCATAAAGTGTACAAAGTACACTTACATAAAGCATTTCAACAAGCATGTGCACACATATATGTATAGTTCCCACAAATATATGCAACAGCACAACATACCAGGATGCCACACCATTCACATCTCATGCCAGACAGCACCTCAGAGGAGCCACAGGTTTTCTTGCAAACTTCACAACGTGCACCAGAAGAAAGGTTTCCCTCCCTCCAGTGGTGGTGATAGGTATCCTGGGGGAACACATCACCATTTAGTGCTACATGAAACATGCAGAATCATACTCACAGAATAGTTTGGGTTGGGAGGGACCTTTGAAGCTCATCTAATCCAGCCACCCTGCAATGAGCAGGGACATCGTACACTAGATAGGACTACCCAGACCCACATTCAGCCTGGCCCTGAGTGTCTCTAGGGATGGCGCATCTCCACCTCTCTGGGCAGCCTGTGACCGTGTTTTACCACCCTTACTGTGAAAGATTTCTTCCTCACATCCAGCCTGAATTTCACCCCTTTTAGCTTAGAACCGTTGTCACCCCTCATTATAACAACAGGACCTGCTCAAAAGACACATACAGAAGCATCTTCAACTTAACTTTAAAATCAGCCATTCAAACAGCTCTGAGGAAATAGCAACATACATTATGACATTAAGTATTTTCTCAGTCTAAACATGTACCTGAACAATCTTAAATTTCACCAAAAGCAGCTTATCCAACCATCAATAAATGTATCACATACTGCTTTTCTTCACAGCCCACCAAAACCAATATTCTAAAAAAAAAAAAAAAATAAAAAAAAATCCTGAAAGGTCAGTATTCTGCATGTATTTTACTGTGAGAAGCTAGGCAGTCTTGACTCAGACAGACTGCAGGAAGCCTGAGGAACATGATAATGTTTGCCAGGGATGCAATGAAGCGAACAGCTCAACATATAGAAAAATAAAGCTTCATGACAGCTTCTGCAATGCAGATTTATAAATAAATGCTGATTTTTTAATTACTATTTTTAACTGGGACATTTTATACATCACACAGACTTTTCAGCACGGCTTCAGATCAGCGTCGTGAATTCATCTGAACTGAAGTTCATCTCGCTATCTGTGATACATTCTGAAGCCACAGCTTCCTTTGCCTGACAATAAGCACAAACGCACTTTGATAATGGGCAGCATGTGAAAGGAAACGGTGAGGCTCCTCCCTCTCCTTCAGCCCATGTTTTCACACCAAGAACCTGTGACCACTTTCAGAGGCATTCAAACTTACATGGTCCTGGTGCCCGTCCTGGTGACATTGCCGGCAGTCACTGCAAGCAAACAGGATACAGTCTGTGTGCACATGCAGCTCACAAACTAAAAGCATGAAAACAAGAAAAACTCTTTAAGCTGGAAACCTCCGGGTTTTTGCAGCTCCTCCTTCCCTTCCTTTCTCCCTCCAAGACTCCTCCACTGCCTTTTATACCATACTTGGTTTCCTTAATGCTCTTTTCTATTCAGCAAAGACAGGCAATAAAGGACATTTAATCAGCACTGTCCTGTGTGTTGCTCCATTTCCTTTGTGCTAAACTGATACAGCAAGTATAAGAATCATAGAATCATAGAATAGTTAGGGTTGGAAAGGACCTTAAGATCATCTAGTTCCAGCCCCCCTGCCATGGGCAGGGACACCCCAAACTAAACCATCTCACCCAAGGCTATGTCCAACGTGGCCTTAAACACTGCCAGCGATGGAGCATTCACAACTTCCCTGGGCAACCCATTCCAGCGCCTCATTACCCTTACAGTGAAGAATTTCTTCCTCATATCCAATCTAAACTTCCCCTGTTTAAGTTCAAACCCATTATCCCTTGTCCTCTCACTACAGTCCCTAATGAAGAGTCCCTCCCCAGCATCCGTGTAGGCCCCTTTCAGATACTGCAAGGCTGCTATGAGGTCTCGACACAGCCTTCTCTTCTCCAGGCTGAACAGCCCCAATTCTCAGCTTATAAGAAAGGCTGAACTAATTTTGCTCACAAGCAGTTGCCATATTTCCTCCAATACAGCATGTTAGATTTGTAACAACTGTTTGGCATATTACAGTTCTGTCTCACAGTTTCACAGGGATTGCTGCCTACTCAAATATAACTGTGCCTGAAGTCTACTTTGATTTGATGAAATCCAAAACAACCTGAATGCTAGAAGCATTAACAGAAAACTCTCCTTCTACATCCAAATACCATCAAGTCTTGAGTATAAAGTAAAATCTCCCTGAAGCAGTACTTTTCTGCTGCCTCGCCCATTCTTTATACCCCTTGCACTTACAGAAGCACAAGGAAGCAAGAGACAAGTTTGAGTCCCTAGCCCCAGCAAAGCAGGGGGCATGCCTGCCGTAACAGCAGCATGGAGGTAGCGCACCCCTCCTGCTCACAGCCAGGACTCCTGTTTCACTCACAGTCCCCAAATAAGCAACCAAAAAAACCACCCTAAACCAAACAAATAAAATCCAACAAACACCAAAAAACACCCCATCTAAAATATGTCAATACCTAGCTTCATTACTGCAAGAGTTAGGAAAATTCTCTATGGACCACATAGACAGGAATAGATGAAAAAGATCCTCCTCCAGCTGCTTGTATATAGAGGTACTCTAGGAAGGCATCCAATTTTTGTTGGGTACATTAAAATAAGATGCAACATCAAATTCTTCAAATATTTTTTTCTGTTCTGCTCAAAAAGGTTATTGTTTCGACCTCATCGCAAAAATTTGAAGACTGTAAACTCAACATTGGGAGGTGCCAACTACACACATTATCTGAAAGCATGCTTAAAACAGTCTTAAATTACACAGAGAAAAATGCCTTATTTTGAAATCACTCTCTGGGCTCTAGAAAAGGCCATCAGAACTAACATTGTCTTATTCTAACCCTGCAGAAGACCATGATCACACCAAAGCAAAGCTTGTTTTAACAGGGCTTACTAAGTCAACTAGGAGCTTTCACATACAGCTCCCCATACTGCGTGTCCTCACTGAGCTGAAGAACTTCTGTATGAGGCGTGACACAGTCCCTCCTCAGCTCACACATCTCCGTATTCACAGACGTATTTTACAGGTTTGCCAATTCAGCTAAGAGGCAAGCTAGATGCTTTGAGTCATATCCTCACTAATGGTTAAGTTTCTGTAGACAGAATTATGGCTTCAAGTAATTGACAGAAGCACTGGAGTTTTTATCATTACTTCTACTAACACAGGCACACACTGCCTTTGGCAGTATTTTGTAAGAACAGCAAAAAACTCTCTAAAGCAATGAGTAACTGTCAGCAGCATTTGGGGTCCAAATACTGTAATTTTTTGCTGATGAAGTGTATATGCTTATCTCACCAGGGGGTAATATACATGCATGCTCGTTTCTGAGAACAAATGCCCCACCGTGCACCCACAGTATTTAGTATTCGCCTGAAAATTTCCAATTTGCTTTCAGGACATTTGTTCTATTGCAAGATGTGAAGAGTACAAACCAAGTTATTTAAATTATTTTCAGAGTACACCTAATGATATCAATCATTTGTTTAGAAAAGGTAATTTCATCTTAACTCTCTTTTCTACCTTAATCATGACAAAGATTCAAGGCAAAGTTCTCTAAATTTCAGTATCAGAAGACAACGTCATAACCAACAGTAGACTTGTACTACTATGATAAGTCATTAGAAGAAAAAGAAAGTTCAACATCTCCATCTGGATTTTAAATCTCTACAGCTTAAAACAAATTCTGTAATTATTTTTGAAGAGTAAGGGAAGAATATTGTGCACTGTATGAACCTTAACTGTCCCTTTTCAGCTACATATTGGAAAAGTATCAGAGGAACAAGTTGTAGACTTACTAGTATTCATTCAGAAAATCGGATACCAAACAAGACACACTACACAAAACAAGAAAACTCTTTAGTCCATAAGAGGAATATAATTCAGAACCTTAGTTGAACCAGAAAAGAAATAAAATGTCTGAGCATTTGTAGTGACTAAATATAACCACAATTTCACGTGTTTCTTGTTTAAGAACACTTAAATGGAAGTGCCTGAAAAGATAAATATTCCCTTGCAAGGGATACAACTCTAATGAAGAAGAATTCAGACAGTAAGAACATGGAAGCAAAATTTAAAAAGCTTTAACTAAAATAGATCACTTAACTAAAGCTGTTTTCAAGAGTTTAAGAGGACACAGCTAGCAAAAAAATTTCTTTTGAAATCCTCTCTTTTCTTCACATGCCACACAAGTTCTGAGGCTTATTAAGACAGATCACCTGAAAAGACTCAGTGGCATCTGTAGCTCTTTGACCATCCCACCATATCATCCAATTCACATGATAACTATATTAAGTGACAGATTCTCACTGGTCAGAAGACAGTTTAGATTCATTATGCAACTCACCAGACAAAGCAGAAACAAAACCACTGCACCATTAAAAGTCTAAATGCCCTAATCAAAGAGAAATGTTTCTGGTACTCATACACATAGGCAGTCATAGTAAATAAGACATTACATTAAGCACGACGGCAACTCTGAAAGCATCTCAAATCCCTGAAGAATTGGTTCTTCTCTCAGTAAACTATCCTTTTGGCTTTTTTTAATAGCCTACAACTAGTATTTCTTTAACATACTAAATTCTATTCAACCTCACAATATCAGCTGAACAGCAAATACTAGATATCCAAGACAAGGCAAACAAGAGAAAATTAAGGAGTTATACCACATCAGAATCAGACAAGTACTGATGCCAACATAAATTTCAAACCAAAATTATGGTGTTTGGGTGGTTTCTTTAATTATTTTTTTTTCACAGAAAAAAACAGGTCAGAACTCAAAGCAGTGCTATTTTGATAAATAATATTTTCAAATACCTTTCAATTGAAGGCACCTCATCCCTATTACAATCAGCAGATATCTGAGACCAGCAACACTGAAAAGTAATAGCCCACTCTTTTGTAGAAAGGGGGAGGTTTTAGAAACATGAATATCTGATGACTCCCTGTACCAAAAGCTTCCACTGGAAACAAATAAATTACATCAACAGAAGTCTTTCTTTTGCCATAATACCCTTTCATTCATTGCACATCTGGGGCATGGATTCATTGCACACCATCAACACCACAAAGTAAATTGGAGGAAAGATAAAAGAGCAAGGTTTGACAAAGATTGTGGTTTACTGTAAGTTACTGTTTCATTATTCCTTGATTTGACATACACATTTCCATGAACAATGACTGGATGATAAACCCAAAAATTGCTAAAATACAGTCAGTGCATATGTGTGTGTGTAGACACACATACTTCCAAGGTATGCAAGGTAAGCAAAGTGTGCATTACTGTCTAACACACAGATGGCTAAATAGGTAAGGTTTTCTACATTACCTTCGCATCGAAGGGCAGGTGATTCTAGTGACTTCCTGCACACAGTGCAAAACTTTCTTTTGTAATGTCCTGGGGACCCAAAACAGTGTGCAACTGGAACCTGTCAATGAAGAATGCATAAGGTATCATCAGCCACAGTGCTCACAGTAGCAGTTACAATTCACAGAGACTGCTTTATCTTGGAAGACAGGACAGCATATATACAACGTAAACTAACTAAATCTGAGAATGAATATATAGACATATCCTTTAAAAACAAGAAAAACAACCAACCAACCAACAAAAAACCCCTTAGAATATATTTGAAATACTTAATATTTTATTCTAACTTATAATTTTTAAAAGTTTAAAATTCTTGGGGTTTAATATGTAATGTACATATTTTTAAGTGCTGGTCAGCTTCTTGATGATTCCCAGTGCCATGAATCCAAAGGTTTCCTTTGGGCTCAGTGCTCTGTGACTTACTTGGAATCACAGTTCCTCTCCTAAGTATTCTTAACTGAATCAAGGATGACTGAAAAGTTGCATGTGTACACAAAATACCCTAAAGACATACTCAAGACAATTCTTAAAAGCTCAGCGCTGCCACAGTCAGTACTGTTGCTCAGTACTGTGTCTTTCACATCAGCCAACTTGCTGATCAGGACAAAGGCAATGGTCTCCCCTGTGCCCCACTAAACAATCCTGTACTTCAAGAATGCATCATGAAGTAAGCAAGACTAAGTTTGCCAGATGTAAGACAAGGAGAAAGGGACATGAAAGGACCATTATTGAAAGTTTAATCAAGAAAAATCTGGGTTACCAGACATGAAGAAGACCACTCAGAGCAACTGACCAATCAATCAGAGTCATCATCTCATTTTCCCAGCAGACCATGTTGTCTGGAAGAACCCTTGGTCTCTGATCAACCAGGAAATTGCCTGTCCAGACCCCAGGCTCCCCACCGTACTTGCTGTCAACCTTCCTACCAGAACATCCTTGCCATCCTTTGTCCAAAATCTTTGAACTTTTACTTTATGTACAAGTTTGGCATTTACCCCAAAACTTCAGAGTCCATCTCCTAACAATCCAGTCAGAAATTTCCATCTCTACAGCCTACTAACTCTGACTGACTGACACAAAGTTCTTGGCTGGCTTGCATTATTTAATTTTATTCTTTTTACCTTGAGAACTCATGTAATACAAGTTTATAAAAAGAATATGTATCTCTTGGTGGGGAGGAGAAAATGTACTGGAGACCCTAGGGAACTTAATAGAATTATCTCAGATCAAGTTCATGGCTCATGATCCCTGATCACTTTTCTTTTATTTTCATTCTGCTTCTTCAGAGGAAAGGAAAAGCCAAACCTCCCTGTACAGTAACATACAAGTTACCTGGCTCAGCTATTCTGGGGGTGAAGTGCCACAACAGGTTTCTCACTCTGGCCACTCCAGAAATAAGGGAGAAGTGCAATTCCCAGCTGATGGGAGGCCACTTGCCTAAAATTCATCCTACACAATGAGTTCAAATGTGGAAAGAGACAGTGAAAATGGCTACATGTGCACAGACCCAGACATACACAGCAATTGTGATGAGTACTAAAAAGCCTTGGTGGTTATCTTTTTCAGGAAAGCTTTTCTACACATCTCAGCCTGCAATTCAGGTTTCAAGCACCATATTCAAGTCATCTGCCTGACCTACTCTCACCACAGTGCAGTTAGTCATCCCCTCTTGAAATCAGACACAGAGATGACCTTCCTTAGCTCTAGAGTGGTGAATAACCTGCTCTGGACACTCAGCATGAATACCCAACCCACTCAATAACCTATGTTTGAAACACAGAGAACTCTTCTTTCCCTGGCTATGTAGTCTATTAGTCTACTATTAGTCTATTTAGTCTGGCTATTGTATCTTACACCTGGCATGAAAATGCAGGCTTTTTGTTATTGTCGCAGAAAGACTCTGCTGAAGAAAAAGGACATTCTAGATCAAAGGATCAAAGTAGAGTTTAATGAAAAATTGTATTTATTTTGTGACTTAAGAAAGGCCTGCCAGGAATCAGACTTACTCATGGTTTGAGTGTACTTATCTAGAGGACAGAAGGGAAGGAGATCAAGTCTAAATTGTGCAGTGATTCAGACCCTGGTGGCAATCCTCTGAAGTCTCAAGTCACTGTCAGAAAAAAAAAACAAAGAACAACTGCCTGGTTGAAATGTTGAGTGGGAAGAAAAAAAAGGGGGTAAGCTAGAAAAAAATCTCTTCCTTCAACATCTACTTTTCAGAAACAAGCCAAAGAAACTTTGCTTATTATGAGTGGTCTTTCTAACTTGCCTTAGAAGGCACAAGTGTAAAACCACTGCAGAGAGTGGTGGGAAGTGGAATGGGAATAAGATGAAGAGGACAAAAAAGGTAAAGAGTGAATACAATGTCACAAACTCATCAATTGTACCATGTTTCTTCCAGCAGCTACCTACACTTCTTTGGCTGCTGAACAACAAAAGAAAGGTTCTTGGTACCTAATACATTGAAAAATAATCATCAAAATTCAGACCAGGAAAGCCAGAGAAACAGCATGTCAGAATACGAAATGTTACATAATATTCTCTAGTTCTGATGCATCTGTGTAAGTACAGCAAAGACACGTAAGGTGGCCTACAGGGACAAAGTTAATAATTGATGAGAGTTTTTAAAACTACGTTTCCAGTACAACTACTTAAATTACTTTAGGCTAACCACTAAAACTGATGTCTGAAGACAGAAAATTTCTGCTAGTAGTACCATTAAATAACATTTAAGTGCCCTTAGAGTATTGATCAGAAGCGCATCGACAGAAAGTACAGTGATAACACTCCAGCATAAGCTCCAGAATGACTTTGCACTCATGAACAAGATACTTCTAGTTTCTATTTTATTTCCTGCCACTGGTTAAGAAACCCAGAGCATTACAGAATGTAACACATTTCTGTAAAAGGTCATACCAGCCTGTAACAAAATTGGATCCTACAGAAACCTAAAACTTAGAATCTAGTCCCTTCAGCGCAACCTGCAAGTTCATAGCAGTTCTAAACCACACAGCAAAACCAGCAATGAACTGCTCTTAACATCCATGCTTGGGAAAAGAAACAACATAATTGTTTTATTCTGGTACTGGCTTTTGAAATTGTTCCTCACCCTGAAATGCCACAGGGTATCAAAAATGGGGGCAACAGCAGATCATATCTAAGTGCTCTTCCTCTTAACTGGAATCACTGAATAAATACAAAGCAGCAAAGCTACCACTCAAACTTTCTGGTTTGTGGATGGAGTCAGGTGAGGTAAAATCTTACTGGTCTGTATATCTCAGCAGGGAAAAACACAGCTCTAGGTCTATGCTTCACCCAGCTCCTGCTGCTTTTCTACCAGCTCAGGCAGAAGAAAATCTTTAGGCTGAATCCCGAGCCAACTACTTCCAGGTTCAAAGTGGAATGAGAGAAATATAGATATACCAAATGACAGAGTGACAGCTCGGAAGGTATCCCTGCCCATGGCACAAGGTTGGAAGTAAATGATCTTTAAAGGTCCCCTTCAACCCAAACCATTCTGTGAGTCTATGAGCTGCTGCCTTGGTCAATCTTAAAAAAAGACCAATGTACTAAAAACTTTTCCTGTGCCTATGTCTAAATATTTTGCTCATGTGTTGACTTCTCCATCACATCAGAGAGACTTCCACTTGGCAGAACTTCAGAAAACATATTGTCAGACTGAGGAAGCAGGGCTGCAGGACCTACAGGACTGTGGGGCTGATAGCAGGAAAAGACACATAGAAATAAGGATACTAACACTCTCAAAATGGACTCCAAAGGTTGAGCAAATGGAATCTAACTTCAGGTCACTAGTTTTATGTTCAAAAATACTGTAGCATTTTAAGGACAGGCACAACCAGCTTGGAAGCAACCATCTTCATGAAATGTGTAATGTCTTTCACAAAGACTGCTCTCAACATAAAGCAAAAAAAAAAAAAAAAAAAAAAAAGGTGATGCAAATTTAAATGGTGTCTATGAAATAAGAACATCTTCTATGGCTTCTGATGTTTCCAGTGCAGAGTACTTCCTTATCTAATGTTCCTAAGGTCCACTGTGACACAAAACCCTTTGCTCTAGAGAGATAGACATGGTGATCAGATCTGAATACATCCCATGATTACTCTGTCCAGGTTAATCAAGGGTCTAGACTACACTCTCTGTGACAGAAGCTAACAACTTTGTGACTCAGCTTTTCCCAGTATTGACATTTTCAGTTACTTATTATTACTCAGTTATCACAAAAAACCCTTTCATTTCCTTGAAACCTCTCTGCTGTAGTAGCAACCAATTTTTGCAACTTAAATACACTGCATGCACTTCAGTAGAAACTCTGTTTCTACTTTTTCCTTTAGGGACAAGGCCTGTCATTTACTCATCAGTTCTCTCCAAATTGACATTCTTCCTCTGAGCACTTGGTACATCACTTGCTGTTAGAAAGCACCTTTAAGTATATACTCCATATGGAAATCCTGAAATCAGGTAAGAAGTTAAATGGTGTCTCAACACACTATTGGACAGAAGAGATGAGAAAATCAAATACTTAGTTATCAAAATTTTAATTGGGGCTAATGCAAAGGAATAATGCACACGTTCATATGTGACCTCACTCTATCCGGGAATGTTTTTCTCCATCCTACAGATCTCTCTGAGAGGACATTAGGCTTATCTGCAAGCTCTCAAAAACCCTGTGCGATGGAACTATACAGTGCATTCAGTACCATTTCAAAACATGAATACCTGATACTTCTCCTACTAAATGAGACTTGTGTAACAGCTTTCCACTGCAATTAAGAGTTGCTTGGACTAGAATTTTTTCTACTTGAAAAAGAAAGCAGTATGTGAAAGCTACTCCCTGCTTTTATTGCTGCAGAGGAAATCAATGTCCATCCCCATTTATCAAGATAAAGATTAAAAATTTAAAGCAACAAACACAGTGACATCCCATACCACTTCTGAACCTGAGGAGTCACTGGTACAGCTCATCTGGGAGTCCGCAGGCTACTAGGCAGTTTGCATCAAGTTTCAATAGAGCCTAGTAAACCCTCCTGAGTTTATGAACTAGGTGTTACAAGCGCTTCCCTTTAACCCTAGGGTTAAAGGGATTATCAGTTTGAGGAGGCAAAGGAGGAAACCTTGGTGCAGTGCCAAGATTAGGAGCAAGCAGTTTTACAACCATTTGGCGTCTAAATTATGCCATGTGACTATAATAATCCAAGCAACTGCCTTGCTGAAACAACACTGGCAAGGGTCAAGAGATGGGCCTCTCGGTGACGGCGGTCAGGGCTATGCAGCAAGCACCGCACAATAGCTGGGGTTGGAAGGGACCTTTACAGGTTGCCTAGTCCAGGCCCCCTGCAATGAGCAGGGACATCTGCAAGTAGATCAGGTTGCCCAGAGCCCTGTCTGACCTGACTCTGAATGTTTCCAGGTGTGAGGTATCTACCACCTCTCTGGGCAGCCTGTGCCAGTGTTCCACCACCCTCATCTCAAAAAAAAAAAATTCTTTCTTGTATCTGACCTGAGTCTCCCCTCTTTTAGTTTAAAATCACTCTCTTTTCCTATCACAACAGGCCCTGCTACAAAGCTCAGCTTGGGATCCATCTGTTGTTACGACATCTTGTGAAAAACCCTCACACCAGCAAAGCCTATTTATCATGAACAAATAAAACGGGGAGAGAAGAAATTGACCAAACTTGTCTTCATAATATATAATATAAAAAGGAAAAATATTAAGCATGTATTTTGTGAAGCAGATTTAACTCAACCACAACATCAAAAAGATGTAACAAGAGCAGCAGTATAAAGCATCCCTTGATGTATGCCAAATATACAGTAATTTGAAGATAATATGGCAACCAGCTCTTCATTAACGTTGCATTTCAGCCTGTCTTCTCTGACAGTCTGCTGGAAGAAGAAGTAAAAGTTCAGCAAGCATTCACTGCAGCATTTTTTTAGCCTGTGTTGACATAAAACCTCCAACACCTGCAACTGTCACCAAGGAATGATTTTCCAAAATTGGATTCTGATTTTTTTCTCCCTAAACTCTCCAGAAGTCCCACCCTGTCCAACAACATCAAATTCTCCTTCTCTGCTTGCCAAGTTCTTTCCCCATTGTGAAAACATCTATGAGCCATTTGCAACAACACTCCTTAAAAGCTAATTCTCTGAGGCAGTCACACAGAAATCCAACAGACATTTCTGACAGCTGAATGAGACTGGATTTATTATTCCAAAGCAAGTGAAGCCAATAAGCAAACCTTGATGCTCTTTGCCCTGCACTTTGTTGGACCTTCCATTGCTTCTTGGGCAGGGAAAGAAAGTAAACAAGAGAGGTTGTGTCCCAGTACAGAAGTCCTTCAGCTGCAGAAAAATGAGAAGCTGCTGTTGCGCATACAAAGCATGAAGTGTCCGATAAATAGCAGATTATCTGAAAGGGATCAGAGGGACTTACCCCAACTCCTAGAATCCTTTTTTCCTCTCAGCTACTTTGAGTTCATGAAGAACCTACCCAAATAACCACCAGCACACAGCTGAACACAGCAGGCAGAAGGAAAAACTCAGGTCAGCAGGCAACACCAGCTTGCCCAAGCAGGCACCACAACCTTCTCATTCACTATCACAACTCTCAAATGCAGGCTACTCACTTTCTGAACTACAAAGCCAAATTTTGGTTTTAGCATAGAAAGCTTCAGGATGACCTAGAACAGCATTTTTCCACTCCAGACAACCCAGCTTTAACAAGAAAAGCACAGAAAAAAGTGGTATGAGTAGACCATCAACCCTTTTTGAAGGGGAAATGCTTAGAAACCATTATAGGAATGCACCAACATAAAAAAGGGGAAAAAACAAGCATTGCAAATGCCTAACTTCATTAAAGCCACTTCAACATACTCTCATTTCCATTTAGTTTTCAAAGAACAGGTATATAGAAAACACACACACACTTCTAATACAGCTTCAATTCCAACCTAACAAGGGAAAATAAAGCTTCACACTTCACAAGGAATCAAATAATTTTTGTTTTCTCTGTTATTCTGTTTTGCACTGGGTGTTTTGGGGGTGGAGTATTTTGCCCTTTCCCCCACCACCCTTTTTGGTTTGTTTGTTGGGCTTTTTTTGTGGTTTTGGTTTTGGTTTGGTTTTTGTAGACAAGTACCTATGGGAACGTAGGGAAGAGAGTGCTTGAATTCAGACAAGTTGCTGATACTTTAGCAGGGAAACAAATCATATGCCTTGCAAACCATAAAAGCACCACTTGTTCAGAAGACCCATCCATGAAGTCTTGTTTTGAAACACTGTCACCTGGATGCAGTCTGGTATACTAAACATGGGTGAGAGTGATCAGCAGTAGCGCACAAACATTCTTAGAGCAGCCTTGAGAGAACTCATCAAGAATCATCTGACACGGGATGCAGTCATGGCATGCTTGTGAGTCTCTGGGCCTCTTCTTGACCCTGGGAAGGAAACCCTACTCTCAGGAATAAAAGTTTCCACAAAACATCTGCAGAAAAATTATTCTCTGTCAGTTTGACTTAGTGTCAAATAACACACACTCTAATGAGCTTTAACAAGTGCAGTCTCCTCTAGGTGAAATCCAGGAGATTGAAAACAAAAAAAACTCATTTCTGTGATACACTAAAGACTGACATCCTAGAAGGAACTATTAGGGAAAAAGTCCCACCAGTGTTCCCTCCTGTGTCAGACCTTTAAATAAATAAATAATAAATAATCTGAAAGGAGAACAGGGAGATTATGAAAAATAAACTTTCCATACAATCTATGAACTATTATAATTTGCTTTTTGCTCTGTTATGTTTTTTAAGCAAATGCCAAGTTCAATATTTACTTTGACAGAGCCTGCACACAAAAGGACATCTCCCATATGGCAGACTTCACTTGCACAGTAGACAAGGATTAATGCAACTTGGATGATCATGTCAAGGACAAGACAATCCAAAAAGAACAGTACAATCCTGTATTTTGAAAACATAATGATTACAGGCTCAACACAGATAACGCAGAAGATGCTTTGTGGCTGAATATAGCAACACTGAACTCCAAACAGCTTTGAGGACTGATAACACCATTCTGACAGAAGAAATTCTACTGCGCATGAATGACAGTTATATTTTATGTGTAAATAATGAACAGATAAAATTCATGTATTCAGGCGGATAAAGAATGAGAATTGGCAAAGGAACAAACAAACTACACTGACATCCACAACTAATGCAAGTGGAAATACTAACCAGTTTAAATGCTAGATTTTTTTTACCATGCAAAAGCAAATGCACAAATACTATTTTGAACTATGAATTAAAGACAGAGCAAATTCACAAAAGAAACAGTCACAAAAGCTTACAATCGTGACACTCTGAGTTAAAAGAATGTTTCCGATTTGTATTTGTACCATCCCCTCAAAGGCCCTTGCAAACACATCTGTATCATATGACTTACTATTCCTTTTCCCATGCTGCAATGACTGATTGCTCGGTCTTAGCAATAGCATTTCTCACTATCAACATGTCCTGCACCACGGGTTCTAAGACTTAGAACAATATTTGTTACCATTTCACAGGCAGCGGTTGTATCAGATACCTTTTTTGTTACACCTAAGATACACCTCTCAAGATGAAAAGTATGTGGGGAAGAGGAAGTGTGTTAGTTATAACCTTAAGTTATACCTCTCAAGATGAAAAGCATGTGGGGAAGAAGAAGTGTGTAGCAAAGCCTAACAGAATTATTTTCTAAACAAAGGAAATTTAGTAAAAATTAGCAGCTGATTTCTTTCCAGTTTTCTGTAACTCGAGTTACTTTTCTGTCTCACTCCCTACATAGGTTTCCACAACATAAAGGAACTTAGAAAGCTTTTTAGGATACAAAGAAGGGAATTAGCTCCCCTTCACAGGTTCCCAGGTCTACAAAATGTGTTCCCACAAATGTGCCTTTAGTCAGCAACGTCTGTAATGCACATGATTCTGCCATGTCTCATTTGACTTTTGTATATGGCTACTTCTGGTATTTGTAGTGTTTTACTACTTCTGTAGTAAGTTCCTTATTGCCTTCCTTTTTTTTTGCTTTACTGTTATTCTTTCAAAGTGAATAACACCACAGTGGTTTTTCTTCAACTTAGCTTCTTAATATCTCAGCTGCATTGTACAGATGCAACTAAGAAGATAATATTTCTTTAAATCCGATTCATTTTTCACACCCTTTAAAAGCAATCTCTTAAGCTTCAAGCCTTATGACAGAAAAAAGTCACAGGGCATCTGAAATTAAGTACTTTATTAATTACCCAAATAAACAAATCTGAAATATCATCACTGGTTGAAGTTCTGCCCTCTTTTTTGCTTTGAAACCCTATGCAATGACTTTATTCTCTGAACACAATAAACAAACAAATTCTTAAGATGCAGTAATCAATAGAAGCCAAACATAGCCCCTTCACTAGGCAGAGAAGCTTTAGTATTTTCCCAGTAAGATGAAATCACTGTAAAAAATTTGGTGACTGTACATAGAGTTCTTCTTTAGTATGACACACAGTATGGTTTTCTGAGAGCACCGATACCGATCAGTCACGCCACTTTGTTATTGTGAGGCTTCTAGCTAACAACACACAAGTCTTACATACAAGTAAGAACATTAAGTAACAGTTAAAGAACATCAGTAACTGTCATTTCAAAGACAGACTACCCACAGCTCCCCATAGCAGGGACTTTTCAAAGGAAATGTAACTTTGCCTTTGAGCAGCTATAAAAGCCTCATCAGTGACTAACACAATTGATTTAAGCATTATGATATTAACAAGCCACCATGGTACTACGCCACATTCATTAGTAATAAATTTGTTCCATTATCGTATGAAAAAGACAAGGCAGTGTGTGCTTACTCACCCTCACAAGGCTGGGAGCAACACATGAGCATGGAATCTTGATATTCTTGAGGCACTTTTCATGAGACATGAAGTTGCAAACTGCAGAAATAAAGAAAGAACCTTGAGCAAGTCTTCAGAAGCAAGGGACTTTGAGAAAAAACAAACAAAAAATAATATGGAGTCAGACACAGCTTGGAACACATCTTTAAAATCGTATTTTATCTCCCCTATGTTTGAGAGGGAACACAACTGTCACACTTCTTGCTGAGCATGAACTCCAGCTCATTTTGGCTGTGGAAAAGGAAAGAGAGTTTATACCAGTGCACCACAGGACTACAGCAAGTTATGCCCTCCCAGAATCCCTCTCCATAAGCACCAGACTGAGCTCTTGAATTCCAAAAGAGATTTTAAACAGTCTGAAGTTAAAAAAACAGCTCTTTGATGTGGCCAGAGCAGATAGATATGTTTGAAAATGAATTATTCTACGGGCTGGAGCATGTGACAGAAATAAATGCGAGAAAACAACAGTATTGTTACACCGTGTAATGGTTAAAGGAGATGAAACTAAAGGTCACTGGTTGCATGCAGCTTTGAAAGCCAAGAGCAACTAATTATCTCTTTCACTGTGGAAGCAACAGGTTTAGAATTCCGCCCAAGCTCCACAAAGCATACTTTCAAGCAAGACAGTGTTTGAAAAAAATCATTTCTCATGGTGGTGATATTTTCCACAGCTTCTCACCGTGGATTTACATGATGTTAAGCTGTGCAAAGAAAACAAGGGATTCTTTATTTCATTCTCCGCACCTCACATTAATTAGGAACTTGTAAGACACGCTGCTGTCTTTAGAGTCCTCCTTCTTTCAGAATAACTCTTTTACCATTTCAAGTGTGAAACCTCACACAGATGTTTAGGACCTCTGCCAGTGCCTGTGTAGAAGATCACTTGCCAGACATAGCTGTTGCTGTACAGAGGAGGTTTTCCCACATCTCTGCTTGTCAAAAGCACACATACCACTTCCTAAGTTTCACCAGCAACTGAAAAACACTCCATGCGTTTCAAGCTTCCCATTCTGCAGACCACTGCCATTACTGACTTCACGTGCTGGTGCCACCGCAAGCAGACAATTTTCCCCATCTCTCCTTCTCCAGCTCGGAGGCTTCTGATTTCACATTCCTGTTTCTCCCATGCCAACTCAAGCACTAAAATCCAAGTCCACTTCTTTATGTGACTTACTGCCAGACCACGCAAGGTAACCCTTCCCTCTGGAGGCACAAAAAGAAGGATGATCCCTTTCACATTGGCACTCATCTTAATGTGAGCAGCAGGCAGACGTTTGTTTTTCATTAGCCTGCAAGTCAGAGAAAGAAGCAACACTGCAAGTCACTACTGCATACAAAGATGAATTCATCACTTCATCATCCACGGTGTAACACAGTGATTACTGCAGTGATGAAAGGAAATAGGAATGGAGCAAATTGAAACCTTTTAATGGCTGCTATTAAGTGTTATGTGCATCTTCAAGGTTGAGAGGGTTCTTGGCTAAATGGGTAGAAACAGTTAACAGAGAGATGATAATGCAGATTCTGAGAGCTACAAATGCAGATATCCAGCACCTTTGAAGGTGGTCACTATGCAGGGAGGAGCACAGAGCCCGTCAGCACAGAGGAGACCAAAGAGAATAAGTGATTGCCTGGGCAGAGGTAAGATGCATCTTCTGCTCTAAAAAACAGCCATGAGCCACACTGTGAACAGGTAAATTCTTACCCATTTATGTATGTTATCACAACATGGATGTAGATAGCCGTAACCTACTCTCTCCTCAGGTCTCCACAACATTTCTACTGACACTTTTAGGAGGGTCAGCTGATTGCTGTGAAAGCAGGTCTGCAGAGGCTGCAGGAGAAAACCTACCTGCCCATTACCAGCTAGTCTGCAATCTACCACATACACCCTTCCACTGCCAGAAGACATCTGACCCAGCCATTTGGGTAGGCAGCTTCTCCACTGCCTCAGAGCTGCTGCCTGAAGATCAGCTGAACCTGGCTAGGTGAGGGGGACTGCAAGCAGAAACATGGTGACAAAGACTCCCATGGCTTTGGAAGCCAACCCACAATTGGTGATAATATGAAGCTTCAAATATAAACAGGCAACTGTCAAAAACTTCATAAAGGGCAGCTACTCACGGAGAAAGCATCAGTGACTAATGAAATCAGTGAAATGGCAGCACTTTCCCTCTTTTTTCTGGTTCACAAGCAGGCAGACTGAAAGAACAGAGCAGTGCACTGCATATTGCTCCCAGAAATTTTAGGATCTGCAGAAGCAGCAGGCACTTTAAGTCCACAAGACAAATATGTCCAAGTGGCTGTTCGCTTTTATTTCAAGTGCGCACACAGTAACTCAGTACACAGGTGAACCAGGTCCTGCACAAACACCTCTGGGAATTTAGAGCAATGGCCATCAGGCACCACAGGACTGCTCATCTGGCACAGGGCATGGCTTTACAGCACTTTCTGCCCATAAGCCTTCACTTCCCAGGACACATTTTGCTTGACTTGGTGACTTAATAAAGACAACATGTTTGTATGGCAGCATCCAGTGAACACACAGTAGCTCTTCAAATTACACTTTGAGGAAAACAGAAAACATCCATCTCCAGCCCTGCCTAGGAAGGCAGGAGATAAAAGCTGGGCATCACTCCTAACCCATGAGCTATGAAACACTTGCTAGCAAAGCAAGGGCTGTTTTCACCCTCCAATATGCCACGCTTTTTCCATACCACCCATTTTCTTTCTGTCCTTGAGACAGACTTCAAGGCAGATCCCAAAAGCGGAAAGAAGAAAAGGCGGATTATGTGCTGTACAGACTCCAGCAATGTATCAGTGACCCATATAAACATGGCTGGGTGAGAAATGCTTATGAAATAACCAAATGTGACATATATTCTTCTCCCACTTTTGCAAGGACATTCGGTCATGACCAAAATCCTAGGTGTTGAAAATTAGTTTTGTTTCCTCTTTGAGGAGCTACTTACCATAATTCAGTTTTGCTGGTTTGCAAACATAAATTTATTTGTAATTTTGTATTTTAGCACGTGGGTTTTTTTTTTTTTTTAAACTTTGACAACTGTATTTCTAAAGTAGAGCTACCAAATTCATCTCCAAAGAGGATCATGGAAAGTCAACCCAAAGACGAAAACAGATTTGATCCTCTCCTGGAAGTGTGATCAGTTTAACACAGAACTCACTGACAGTTACACAGCAGGCACATATTTCCCTAGATGCATCATTACAACTCTGACTTCACCTTTTGCCTGACCTGCAAAAGCTGACTCAAACCTCATCAGCTTGCAAGAGTATCTATCCCCCCCTTCATACACATCACTTTACTTTCATCGCAAACAGGCAGTAAGATGGTAGATCAAAATTAATTAACTTAAATAGATTTGTCAGCAGCTGATGTCCAATAGGAACTCTCAGCTCACTACTGGCCTTTGAAGAGGGGGTGCTGGGCTGTTAACAGAGAGTTGAGTAGCATACACCCTACTAAGACCACTGCCTCAACTCCACTTGCAACCTCAGTCGAGTTCATTGCTTCCCTCTATTGCTTTTGTCTGCAACCCAAACCCTAGGCCTGCAGTCAGTGTGGTTTTATTTTAGCATTTCACACGTTGTGAATGCCAGCTTTCAGTTCTGGAGGGAAACTCCCTGCACAGTACCCTCAGATATGTCTGTCTTCTGCTAAGATGCTCAGAAAACAAGACAAAAAATAAAGGCTGTGGTTATGGCTAGCAACTGACTCTGGCACTGGACCACCCTTTGGGTGGCCACAGGAATGTTGCCTGCATTTTCCTGAGCACATGGAAATTGTACAGGCCAAAAAAAACCCAACCTTCTACATAACAGGTGTCTGCAAGTATTATAAGTGTTCTAGATGCTGCCTACCTAAACATGTGAACCTTAAAAGGTTATCTTTATAAAAAGATGGAACACAGTAGATGGAGAAACACAACGTCCTCATGAGGTGACTAAAGTGCAAATTTATCCTACTCTGAACTGGAACGTGCCTTTGCACTCTGCACATATTTTAGGGTTAAAAATGTGAAGTATTCATTTCAGAAATTAAACACATTTATAAATAGATTCCTGGACCACACACAGGTGATACAATTACATTCTCCTCATCTCCACCTTTACAGAAACTTCTTTATCATAAACCCACACACATCAAGATTCTCTCTCCTCCTTTTTAACATGACAACCCTCAACTCATTACTGCATTTTATGTGTCAAATAAAACTCACCTGTATTCAAATTTTTCCTTTTAAACCTGAACAAATCCCAGCTGCTTTTTCTGGAGCATTTTCTGCCAGTTGCAACCGGACAGGTCTCTGAAAAACCAGGACCGTGCTCCTTAATGCTTCCCAACACACGTTTCCAGAATTAACCATGGGAGGACTTCAACAGGCCACAACTGTCAGGAAGTTCAATTGCTCCTAGAGAGGAACAATTGTTTGAACAGAAGGGAGACACAAAAAATCCAGCTCCTTACTGGTGGCAAAAGGATAAGACCACAGATGTATACCTTGTTATAACTTCGGTCAGAGCCCACATTGCTAGTCAATAGATCCAAGAACCACCAGTCTCCTGGCTGCAAACTCCAGGGGGGTGCACACCCAGAGTACAACCCTGATCCTGTGTCTTCAGGGAACTGATGAGGTTACATGGGCTCCCTGGAAAGCTGACGGCACACACACTTTTTTCACTACCATGTGCCTGGTGAAACGGACAACTGACCTCGGCAAGAAATCAGAGCCATTAAGTTTAGCAGCAGTCTCAGGGCAGCACAAAACGCACTTTAATAGCCTTGCGCTTCATAGTAAAGGTGACTATGTTTCAAATGCAGCAGGTACTACAGAAAGAAGAACTCATTCATTTACTCCAAAGGGGTAATTCACTTTATAAGGCTGAATTTTTCAACTTCTCTGCAATACTTTCAGTAATTTTCATTTTCATTAACTCCAGTAGAACGCATTAGAGTGCAGTACATCTGACTATGTAGTCTGAAGCGTTAAGGTCAGGCTCTTGCGTTGTAAAACAGCAGGACTCCTTTCAGCTTGCTAAAGCACAACAGCTTACAGAAGCCAAGATTTTTTTACTTTAAATCAATCACTAGATCATAAATTACACCATGGAACATACATCTTGTTTTTATCAAACTGAAAGAATAACTTAGGGTAAATTATACCTTCAAAAACATTCCCAGGCTTCCTGTAAAGCTCAGTGATGAGAAGAGATTAACATTAGTACTTCTAGCAACATAAATACTTCTCTTAAACAGACACAATTATTACAAATCTTTGTTCTGTATGCCACCAACTTACACAAGGCATCAACAATATAGAACAAGAGGGAGTAATTAACTTTGCCTATGTTACATCAAGCCAGCATGGCAACCTGTCCTGTAGTTACAGGTTTTCCTCTCCCCAGAGTCCGAGCTATCCTTCAGAAAACAGATATTCCTGGGCATTATGGAATGTTTGCCTACTTCAGACACCAAGCCTAAGAATGCTACAAATTCAGCAATTAACAGAAAAGTCTTGGCATTTATCAAAACAAATGACTGTGGGAATTCAGAGGTCTCGCATGATTTGCACCTGAGAACACATCTGCTGAGAAGGAAGAAATGAGGACATTAAAAAGCCCAAACTATGTGGGAAGCATTGGGATTTCCATTCTTTTCTTCTCCAATCTGCAAAACAAAACTCATTCTGAGCAGAAAGACAGAAGAGTAGCAACAACCCTGTGCAGGTGATGTCAAACATTCACATGTTATAGCTTAGACAGTGTGCTATTTCTGTGACACATACACTGTCAAAATAATCTCTACAAGAATATTTACTACTTTGGGCACAAATCTCAGTATGTCCCTGAAGTAACTGTAATGAAAGCACACAGGTAAGACATTACTTTTTTTCACAGAAGGCTGGGCAGCAAGTGACCTCAAGAGCTCAGGCAGTCTGTCCTGAAAGGGGGATTG